>CM022777.1:804877-839877 GCA_012411365.1 Ameiurus melas
TTTGCTGCCTTGTCCCAACTATTTTGAGACGTGTTGCGGCCATCAAATTAAAATTTACCATTTTTTTGTTTTTTAATCTTAAAACAGTACATTTCCTCAGTTTAAACATTTGATATGTTTTCTATGTTCTATTGTGAATAACATACGGGTTTATGAGATTTGAAAATCATTACATTCTGTTTTTATTTACATTTCACACAGCGTCCCAACTTTTTTGGAATTTGGGCTGTATAAAGATAACCTAGGATATATACTATGAATCTACAATTTCATAGAGATAGTACAGAATATACAGAATAGAACCGAGCTGCAGGACGATTACAGGCCTTAGCAATATTAAGGTTATACTGAATAATTTTCTCCACCAAAATGTAAATATAGGAATATTAGATGAATTAGACCTTTGGAATGGATCCGGAATATTTAAACAATATTTTTAAATGTACATTTTATACTGTTTCAGTTCTGAAACATATATCTTCAAATACATTCTCAACAATATAACTAAATACTAAAATGGCTGTGGAGAAAAACTATTAAAAAAAAATTTCATTTGGGGTTCCTTTTGTAGTTAAACATTTAAAACTTTAAGTAATAATTCAATGTTTTTCAAGCTGAGACGAATCAATTTGTGTTACTTCAGTTATATTTTTATTCTTTAGTTAGCTTAGCGAAGACGTCGTTGTTTGGGGGACGTTTTTAGAGAAATCCTTTCATTTGATTGGCTCAGAGGAGCGCACGCTGCTCAGGCCCCGCCTCCTTGATTCACCTCAGAAAAGCGCGGGAGAGAGAACGAGGGAGAAGGTTGAAAAGGTGAGAAAAATATTTTTTTTAAATCTATATTTTATTTCATTTGGGGTTCTTTTTGGAGTTAAACATTTAAAACTTTAAGTAATAAATGTTTTTCAAGCTGACACGAATACATTTTTTTGTTATTTCAGCTATATTCAGCTATATTCTATATATTTTTATTCTTTAGTTAGCTTAGCGAATACGTTGTTTTGGGGACGTTTTTAGAGAAATCCTTTCATTTGATTGGCTTAGAGGAGCGCACGCTGCTCAGGCCCCGCCTCCTTGATTCACCTCAGAAAAGCGCGGGAGAGAGAACGAGGGAGAAGGTTGAAAAGGTGAGCTCAGAGCTAAATCAGCTGAATCTCCTGGGAAATTGGGTTCATAATATTAACCTAGTCGTGTGTCAGAGTGTGAAGGGTGAAATATTGTACAAAAATACTCAACTATGTCCCGCTGTTCTCTTCCTAAAATCTCACTAGAGAGCTCTCTGTGGTAAAGTCCATCAAGCTAATCTCCTAGCTAGCCAGATTTACCTCAGTCCTGGGACTTACAAATGCCTTCAAATATCATGATATGATACTTTTGTCATCTTTTACACGCCCTAGATTGTAAGAGGGGGTCATTTATCATTCATAAACCTGCTCAATCTCTGTGTTTATAGTTTTATATTTACTTCTTTTTATTCCTCAGTTGATATTTTTTAACACGTTCTTGTTGGTACATCATTGCACCAGTAGATGGCGGTAGATGCTTGACAGAATCCAGTCGATGAAGTAAAGGAGGTGACAGTAAATAAAAGAAAAACTCACAAGGTATTTTGTTCTGATTTATTTATTTATTTTTAAATTGTCCAGCAGATCTCATGATAAAATGGTTTTGTATTTTTATTGCTATACAGAGTACAAAACTGAGCAGATTCACACACGTAATCACTGAATCATGATAGTCTTCTAATCACTACACAGTAGGTAAAGGAGACCACCACAATTTAGGATTCTGGATCAGTGATTGAATTAAAACTCAGAAATCATTCACCAGCTCATGGAATGCTCTCTGTGAACAAAAACGCATAGAACAACGTGATGTAGTCTTTAAATACTTACCTGTACAGTGAACCGCAGCCTTCGTTATTCAAGTTAACACTGGTTCAGTAATATAATCTAATCATATATACCTGCCAGGCTAACGCTAACTGCAGCTTGGAGACATTACACAAGTATAAATGGAATGATTCGTCACGTAAACCGTTTTTTCATACGCACCTCGTTTCCTCCTTCTGCTTCTTCTTCTTCTTTCTGCTGTAAAGCAGCTCTCTGGTTCTTCTAGCGCTGGACGAGTCTTTAATAAAGAAACACACATCGCTCGTGTTAACATCAACATATATTTATATATTACACTTTAAATGAAAGTTTCTCACATACAGCACCCTGAGTATTTCTGCTGAATGGAATCCAAATAAACAGCAGTCAGATTAATGATGATCCTTTGAGCTGGAATATCTGCTGTGTCTCCAGTTCAAGTATAAAATCAGCCACCAGATGGCAGTGTCTACTGAAAT
This sequence comes from Ameiurus melas, assembly GCA_012411365.1. Lineage (NCBI taxonomy): Eukaryota > Metazoa > Chordata > Actinopteri > Siluriformes > Ictaluridae > Ameiurus > Ameiurus melas. Next base: position 807,228 of record CM022777.1, read on the forward strand.
ATTATTAAACTATTGGTTAGGTAAGTCGTTTACATGGACAACAATAATCCGATATTAACCCGATTAAGATGATACTCTAATCAAGAAACTAGCATGTAAACAGCAATTTTTTAATGTTGTATCAGTTCAGTGTTGTATCAGTTCAGTGTTGTATCAGTTCAGTGTTGTATCAGTTCAGTGTTGTATCAGTTCAGTGTTGTATCAGTTCAGTGTTGTATCAGATGAATGTTGTATCAGTTCAGTGTTGTATCAGATGAATGTTGTATCAGTTCAGTGTTGTATCAGATCAGTGTTGTATCAGATCAATGTTGTATCAGATGAATGTTGTATCAGATGAATGTTGTATCAGATCAATGTCGTATCAGATCTATCAGATCAATGTTGTATCAGTTCAGTGTTGTATCAGATCAATGTTGTATCAGTTCAGTGTTGTATCAGATCAGTGTTATATCAGTTCAGTGTTGTATCAGATCAGTGTTGTATCAGTTCAGTGTTGTATCAGATCAATGTTGTATCAGATCAGTGTTGTATCAGATCAATGTTGTATCAGATCAGTTTTGTATCAGATCAATGTTGTATCAGATCAGTGTTGTATCAGATCAGTGTTGTATCAGATCAGTGTTGTATCAGTTCAGTGTTGTATCAGATCAGTGTTGTATCAGATCAGTGTTGTATCAGATCAGTGTTGTATCAGTTCAGTGTTGTATCAGATCAATGTTGTATCAGATCAATGTTGTATCAGATCAATGTTGTATCAGATCAGTGTTGTATCAGTTCAGATCAATGTTGTATCAGTTCAGTGTTGTATCAGATCAATGTTGTATCAGTTCAGTGTTGTATCAGATCAGTGTTGTATCAGTTCAGTGTTGTATCAGATCAGTGTTGTATCAGTTCAGATCAGTGTTGTATCAGATCAGTGTTGTATCAGATCAGTGTTGTATCAGATCAGTGTTGTATCAGATCAGTGTTGTATCAGATCAGTGTTGTATCAGATCAGTGTTGTATCAGATCAATGTTGTATCAGATCAGTGTTGTATCAGATCAGTGTTGTATCAGATCAGTGTTGTATCAGATCAGTGTTGTATCAGATCAGTGTTGTATCAGATCAGTGTTGTATCAGATCAGTGTTGTATCAGATCAGTGTTGTATCAGATCAATGTTGTATCAGTTCAGTGTTGTATCAGTTCAGTGTTGTATCAGATCAAAGTTGTATCAGTTCAGTGTTGTATCAGTTCAGTGTTGTATCAGATCAGTGTTGTATCAGTTCAGATCAATGTTGTATCAGTTCAGTGTTGTATTAGATCAGTGTTGTATCAGATCAGTGTTGTATCAGTTCAGTGTTGTATCAGATCAGTGTTGTATCAGATCAGTGTTGTATCAGTTCAGTGTTGTATCAGATCAGTGTTGTATCAGTTCATTGTCATTGTAGCAGCTCGTTGACCACCATGTCAGAATGAAACCCATGTCACAGTGAACAGTTAAATGATCTGAGATGATGTCTTTTGCTTATTTCTGCTAATGATAAGTAGATGCACACACTGTCACAATTTATTGATTAAATCTATATTTTATTGACAAGGAAAAATATAAATACATCAATATGTACAAGTCATCACAGTGACACTGTCTTGCAGTCTACATGTACATCATCTCAAAGAGGCTGTGACACCTTCCGCTCCACCTGTACAGTGTCTCAACAAGGGCGTGAAGTCTCCCGCTCCACCTGTACAGTGTCTCAACAAGGGCGTGAAGTCTCCCGCACCACCTGTACAGTGTCTCAACAAGGGCGTGAAGTCTCCCGCTCCACCTGTACAGTGTCTCAACAAGGGCGTGAAGTCTCCCGCACCACCTGTACAGTGTCTCAACAAGGGCGTGAAGTTTCCTCGTCCACCTGTACAGTGTCTCAACAAGGGCGTGAAGTCTCCGCACCACCTGTACAGTGTCTCAACAAGGGCGTGAAGTCTCCCGCACCACCTGTACAGTGTCTCAACAAGGGCGTGAAGTCTCCCGCTCCACCTGTACAGTGTCTCAACAAGGGCGTGAAGTCTCCCGCACCACCTGTACAGTGTCTCAACAAGGGCGTGAAGTCTCCCGCACCACCTGTACAGTGTCTCAACAAGGGCGTGAAGTCTCCCGCACCACCTGTACAGTGTCTCAACAAGGGCGTGAAGTCTCCCGCACCACCTGTACAGTGTCTCAACAAGGGCGTGAAGTCTCCCGCACCACCTGTACAGTGTCTCAACAAGGGCGTGAAGTCTCCCGCACCACCTGTACCTCGATGCAACTAGGCTGTGACTTTCTCTCGATGCATATGCCATGACAATGAAGCGACGACTTCGTTCTGTCTGAGCGTTCGCCATGACAATGAAGCGACGACTTCGTTCTGTCTGAGCGTTCGCCATGACAATGAAGCGACGACTTCGTTCTGTCTGAGCGTTCGCCATGACAATGAAGCGACGACTTCGTTCTGTCTGAGCGTTCGCCATGACAATGAAGCGACGACTTCGTTCTGTCTGAGCGTTCGCCATGACAATGAAGCGACGACTTCGTTCTGTCTGAGCGTTCGCCATGACAATGAAGCGACGACTTCGTTCTGTCTGAGCGTTCGCCATGACAATGAAGAACGACCGTTCTGTCTGAGCCGTCCGCCATGACAATGAAGACGCACTTCGTTCTGTCTGACGTGGCCGCCATGACAATGAAGCCGTTCTGTCTGAGCGTGCCGCCATGACAATGAAGGAACCGTTCTGTCTGAGCTGTCGCCATGACAAGGAAGCTTTACTACCGTTCTGTCTGACGTTCGCCATGACAATGAAGCGACGACTTCGTTCTGTCTGAGCGTTCGCCATGACAATGAAGCGACGACCAATTTCGTTCTGTCTGAGCGTTCGCCATGACAATGAAGCGACGACTTCGTTCTGTCTGAGCGTTCGCCATGACAATGAAGCGACGACTTCGTTCTGTCTGAGCGTTCGCCATGACAATGAAGTGACGACTTCGTTCTGTCTGAGCGTTCGCCATGACAATGAAGCGACGACTTCGTTCTCTCCATGTGTGAGCTGTTGCAATGAGCCTGTAAGTCATTCTCGTCCACATGTAACTCATCACTATTAGTGTTTGTCTCTATCCAGTTCTTCATGTGAACAATTTGATGTCTGTGAGCCTTTATATACTATTACCCAACCTATTATCTTACAAAATTCTCGAACTTAAAATGTAAATGAATGTTACGTCATAACAAGTAAGCTTATACAGTATCTTATGTGAGGCATCCCAAACAGTACGTTTTGTGTTTTGAGTTCAGTGTTGCTGGCACTTCACTCCCGCAACATCACTGACATAATACAACAATACTGGAGACGACACCGCACTTACAGAGACTATGCCGAGCTGACAGACACGATGCCCCACTTACAGAGACGATGCCCCACTTACAGAGACGATGCCGAGCTGACCATCACAATGCCAAACTTACAGAGACGATGCCGAGCTGACCATCACGATGCCCCACTTACAGAGACGATGCCCCACTTACAGAGACGATGCCCCACTTACAGAGACGATGCCGAGCTGACCATCACAATGCCAAACTTACAGAGACGATGCCGAGCTGACAATCACGTTACCGCACTTAGAGAGACGATGCCAAGCTGACAGAGACGATGCCGAGCTGACGATCACGATGCCAACCTTACAGAGATGATGCCGAGCTGACAGAGACGACGCCGACCTTACAGAGACGTCACCGAGCTGACAGAGACGACGCCGAGCTGACGATCACGATGCCAACCTTACAGAGACGATGCCGAGCTGACAGAGACGACGCCGAGCTGACAGAGACGACGCCGAGCTTACAGAGACGACGCCGACCTTACAGAGACGACGCCGACCTGACAGAGACGACGCCGACCTGACAGAGACGACGCCGACCTTACAGAGACGACGCCGACCTTACAGAGACGACGCCGACCTTACAGAGACGACGCCGAGCTGACAGACACGTTACCGCACTTAGAGAGACGATGCCCCACTTACAGAGACGACGCCGACTTTACAGAGACGACGCCGACCTGACAGAGACGACGACCTGACAGAGACGACGCCGAGCTGACAGAGACGACGCCGACCTTAGAGACGACGCCGACCTTAGAGACGACGCCGAGCTGACAGAGATGATGCCGAGCTGACGATCGCGATGCCAACCTTACAGAGACGACGCCGACCTTACAGAGACGACGCCGACCTTAGAGACGACGCCGACCTTAGAGACGACGCCGAGCTGACAGAGATGATGCCGAGCTGACGATCGCGATGCCAACCTTACAGAGACGACGCCGACCTTAGAGACGACGCCGACCTTAGAGACGACGCCGAGCTGACAGAGATGATGCCGAGCTGAAAATCACGATGCCGCACTTACAGAGACGTCGCCGAGCTGACAGACACGTTACCGCACTTAGAGAGACGATGCCCCACTTACAGAGACGAAGCCAAACTTACAGAGACGACGCCGACCTTACAGAGACGACGCCGACCTTACAGAGACGACGCCGAGCTGACAGAGACGACGCCGAGCTGACAGAGACGACGCCGAGGTCGACAGAGAGACGACGCCGACCTTACAGACGACGCGCGCTGACAGAGACACCCTTACAGAGACGACGCTGACCTTACAGAGACGACGCCGACCTTACAGAGACGAACCCATCGACCTTAGAGACGACGCCCGAGCTGACAGAGCAACGCCGACCTTACAGAGACGACGCCGACCTTAGAGACGACGCCGAGCTGACAGAGACGACGCCGAGCTGACAGAGACGACGCCGACCTTAGAGACGACGCCGAGCTGACAGAGACGACGCCGACCTTACAGAGACGACGCCGACCTTACAGAGACGACGCCGACCTTACAGAGACGACGCCGAGCTGACAGAGACGACGCCGAGGTGACAGAGACGACGCCGAGCTGACGATCACGATGCCGACCTTACAGAGATGATGCCGAACTTTCAGAGATGATGCTGAGCTGACAGACACGATGCTGAACTGAATGAACCATGCTGAACTGATACAGCGACACTGAATTGGGTCATTCCATCTCAAGTGGTCCAATGCAGGCTGATCAACTGTTTTTAATTTGTCTTATTTTACTCAGTTTAAGTACGATGGCCATCTTTGTGTCATGGCACACAACAAATTTTTGGTTACACAGCTGTTTTACGGAAACCTCAATATCCTAGCTCCTTGGAACAAAATATGATCTCTATGTATCATATACAGTGTGTGTGTGTGTGTATATATATAATATATAATATAGCTCAGAAGTCACTTACTGCTTTTTGTTACATATCTCTGTTTAACACTGTTCATCTGTAAACACCTGATTGAACACTGTAATTCTATATCTGGATAACACATACCAACTGTACACCTGAACCAATATGATAGATCAGGGTTGTTCTTCAAATATGGCCCTTGAGGTCCACTGTCCTGCAGAGTTTACCTCCCTTCTCAAACTCTCAATTTTGACCCCTTTTTTAAATTTAATTTCTCGTCCCCATAAAAAAATTAAAGAAGTCTCAAACTTGAAATGTTCTGCATGCGCATTATACTTACCCAGGTACCCCCTAAAAAATTAAGACTATGACTCGAACCACTTCCATTATAAATTGATGCCAAAAGTGGAACCGTGATCAATATTGAGCATTACAATTGGTCTTAAGTTCTAAGGAACAAGAACGTGCAAAATGTTTATAAATGTCCATGTATGTTGTGATGCGTTCTAGAGATCAGTTTTTGTTAAAAGGAACTAGGACCATCCTGAGCCGAGATGTTGAGGTTTCCATAAATAGCTGTATAACCAAAATTTGTTGTGTGCCATGACACAAATATGCCCGTCGTAGTTAAACAAGTAAAATGAAATTTGAAAAGTATGGTTTTTGAATGCCAATACACAGAGGTAATCACTCGAAAAACAAAAAATAATTTAAAACAGTCAAACGACCGACTTTGCAAATATTGGACCATTGAGACAGACTGACCCAATTTAAACAAGCTCACCTTTTAGCAGTTCAGTTCAGTTCAGTTCAGCTGTGTCGTTCTGTCAGGGTTATGCTGACCTCTTTTTATACAGGTCTGAGGAAGCTTGCCCATACGCTTCATGCCTTGTGCATTAACCTGATTGGTGTAGTCAGTATGCAGAGTTAGGACTTGGTGGATATTCATTGGTTACCTTTTACCTGAAGAGCCTATTATTGGCTGAGTGAGCCTCGTGCTAGATGCGTGATCAGAGCATGCACAGAGGATGAGCCTTTATTTTCCATTATTTTCCAGCACTGCCTTAACCCTCTTGGGCATGGAGTTCACCATTTTGCCTTGCAAATAAGCCTGCTGATGGACAGCTGTGTGGTGGTGTACAGAATACACAACGTATGTCATTCCAAGTCTTCCATCATGTAAGCATCATGCACTACAGTTTACACTTCCCAGAAACAAGCAGGATGTATTGGTATAAGTTTAGTTTTATAATGTAGGTGGGGAGGAAGAGTTTTATGTAATATAAAAATATGTAACAGAGGATCATCTGTATATATTGACAGATTATGCTCTATCTAATATAGTCAGCTGCTTCATATAAATGGTTGAAGACTTGAAAATATTTAGCCTACACAGAAGGTCAAGCCAGCAGTTTATGTACTTTTATCTGTATATGCTGGTTGGTGAACGAGAACAAAAGGGATAAATGCCTACATTCTATAGCAGTGTGCCCAAAGGTGACTGCAGCATCACACCTGATGCAAATCATGTCTTATGAAGAGACCTTTTGAACAAACAAGAGTTGCTTCTGATTGGTTGGAATAAAAACCATTACCATTTATGGTAAAAACTGGACATACCACCACGTCCATTTTAACATAAAGCCGCTGTGAAAATGTCGTCTTCATTTTTTTTTATAAAACCCAGATTTGTAGGTTAATAAGGATATTACCTCAAGTCATTTCAATGCTATTTTCCCTCAAAATTACACCATGACTATAAATATGTATCTACACATACTCATGTTTATTCATTTTTTTTTCCAAATGTATGCATCTCACTACATTATAAAACAACATGTGAAGCCAAGAACAACGTGGTGTAGTCTTTAAATACTTACCTGTACAGTGAGCCGCAGCCTTCGTTATTCAAGTTAACACTGTTTCAGAAATATAATCTAATAATATAACGCTAAATGCAGCTTGGAGACATTACTCAAGTATAAATGGAATGATTCACCACGTAAACCAGTTTTTCATACGCACCTCATTTCCTGCTTCTGCTTCTTCTTTCTTCTATAAAGCAGCTCTCTGGTTCTTCTAGCGCTGGACGAGTTTTTATAACTTGTAATAGGTTTTATAGTGTATGGGGGAAAATTGTCTACATTTTAACTATTTGTTATTAAACATATTTCTAATGTGGATATTCACATGAAATGTAGACCAAACATTGGTGTTAACTCAATAAAACTACACCGCTAAAGAAATGATAATATACCAATCCATAAAAAAGTTATGTACAATAAAGTGGAATGACGCAGGAATAAAGTATTGAACAAGAAGAAGCACCTAAACCAGCTGATTCCACTAACTAGTTCTCTTACCTGTGCTGATTAGAATCAGCTGGGTTAGTGCATGTTGGTAGGTTAGTATGTCCACTCTGTGGAAAAGGGGAACCCACCTCTGAGAATTACTCCTAAATGTTCCTTTAAGCACCATTAGGCGACGATCAACTGGCCACACGCAGGAGTTCCTCACAAGATTTCTGATGTTTGCTACAGAACATTTGGGGAAGCCTGCAGATTACCTGGAGAATGTAATGTGGTTTTAATTACATAATCTCGTGTTAACTATACCAAACGCTCAGAAACCATAAAGCTGAATGACACTTAAGCTGTATGAAAATGTTTGATCGCAGAAAGAAGTGAATCAAATGCTCAAATCAGATACATTGTGTATGTACAGTACAGAAAGTTTGAGGGAAACTACAGCTGGATCACTACACCACCACCACATACACTGCAGATATACATTCATAACACAGGTTTGAGGTTGAGTTACTCAGGTGTGTGAAGGTAAATGTACTCTACACTACCATATGCAGATTCCTCAGTTTTATATTACTTAAAATTGTGCATATTTTCCTTTTTTTATTCCCTCATGTATGTTAAAAAGTTCATGGAATGTCCATGTGTAGGAATACTATGAGTGAAAAAGAACATTTTAAAAAATCCAACATGTTCCAAAATGAACAGTCAGTTCTGTTTTTTATTTAACAAAAATACCAAAAATGAGCATTATTCTGTACAATTCACTCAGTTTAGTTCTGTTGTATGATCAGCTGATTTCAGAAGCAGAGAATCTGTCTTGTAAATCCCCACCAAGTTAATGTAAGGTGTTCATTGGAGACTTTTTTTTTATTGTAATTTAATTGAGGATTTTGTGTAGAACATTTAGCAAAGACAAATAGTGTAGAGAGCAAAACTAAATTTAGGATATTACTTCATGTTAAATTACAGTAATGGTCTAAAGTGACCTGGAGATGATTTTTATTATTGTATATGACTGTTATATGATCTTAAATCTACTATTTTCTTAAATTGACTGTCGATCCGTGTGGATACAACGCAGGAGAGATTGATCATCCTGCCTCATCTCACTCACGTCAGTACTGTTTTGAATGGAGCCTTGGTAACCAGTCCCAGTAAAATAATCCTTCGTAAAATTTACAAATATGTAAATGATTTCGTGGCACGCAATACCTTCATACACATCTCGGAAAGTACCTGAAATACCTCCAACACACTGATTAAAGACATGTTTAACCAGATAGTTCTACGATAATTTAACTCTGATTTAACAACTCTTTCAGCAATAAGCTTCAGAAAAGGTTTTAAATGAATACCAGGACTTTTTTTTTTAACAAATAGACCCATTCAGTCTGTAAGTAAGAAATTGACTAGCAAAATTTTCCAGAGAAAGAGAAATAGCAGAGACTTCTGTCATACACCCAGCCCTAATTTTTAGGAGGTAATCATTCATAATTCATAAACCTGGCCAGTCACAGTATTTCTATAAATAGTGTGTGGATTATGTGGAGCTATATGGTAAAATACTACTTTTAATTTCTTGTTGGTAAAATATTACACCAATAGATATCGCTAAAGAACACATCAAATTCATGAAATAAACAAAGTTGTTTTTTTTTAAATCACACAGTATTTGTTCAGATTTTTTTTTATTATCCAGAATTTTTTTTATCTCCTGATCACAAACTGCATATTTTATTGATTTTATTGCTTTTGATACAGCTCTACAGGCATGATTAGTGCTTTAAGCCCCCAGTGAGCAATGTTAGCGTGACAACAGTGGCAAGGAAAAACTCCCTCTTACATAAAAGCTAAAAAGAGGAAGAAACCTTGAGAGGAACCAAGTCTCAGTAGGGGGAACCCATCCTCCTCTGGCTAGCATTGTACATCATGTGGTATTTTACATTATTATACTGCAGGTAAAAACAAAACAAAAAAACAGCATGGAGATTTAAAATACAATATACTATTCACTATAATACCAACTATACCAGTAACAGCAGCTTTCAAAAGTCAAAAGTAAAACTGTTTCAGTAATATAATGTAAAATATATAATTGCCAGGCTAACAGTAACAGCAGCTTGGTGACATTCTTCATAGTATTCCTCAAGTACAATTCTCCTGACAGTGATGCCCAAACTGGAACTCTTAGGACTCTGAATGTGGAACCTGTAAATGAGAGAGGTTTTAACACAAGTGACCTGGTCTAAATATAACATCTTTATCAGAATTTAGGAACAGCTGATTTGATTCAGTGTTTGAAGTGCTAGGATTTTACAAATCAAGTAAATTTCATAATAACATAATGCAGGCTTTAAAAGATAAGCTAAAATTATATTTAGCAGCTTTAGGAGTTTATGGCATTAACTGGGTTGCAAACAGGCAAGAGCTTATGTGGAAGTCTTTTTTGTTATTGTTCAATTGTGTTTTTTTAATGTATTTATTTAAATCACTGCACTGTCAGCTTCAAAGTTGTCTTACTTTCTGTAACAAAGTTCATTTGTCTGTTTTTTGACTGTGGACAATCGGAAGGCCTGAAGGAAATCTGAAGGAAATTTCAGCTCACAAGTTAAATACAGATCAATTTACTCTTGCAAGTGTATAAATACTTTAAATGTCTATTCGTAAAGTCCAACTGAGCTTCCAGTCATATGGAATTTTATGATTCATTAAGTATAGGAGGTGGACATGCTAGAATATCACAAATCCACAATTTGTTTGGAAGTACAGAGATTAACATCTTTTATTGGACTTATTCTTCACAGTGTACTTCTGCTTTCTCAAAATGTTCTGTGATAACAGTTCCAAAGCCCTAATAAGTGAGTTATAATGCACATCACTCATGCAGAGAAAACTAGTTTTGTGCAGTATAAATTTTTCCCTGATCACAGTTTTCCGTTTTAAAATATTGCTAAAAATGTGAAGGGTGTACTCACTTTTGTGAGATACTGTACATACGATAATGTCATATCACTGTTAGATGGAAAACCACACACAATAATACTAAAACAATATAGCAAATTGTTCTACAAGTATAAAACCATCTTAGGCGACATGACGTTACAGAGGAAGAGAACCAGAGAACAGGTTGATTATTAACAATCACTCATTTCTCTATTTATAATTATGGGTTCGAATTACACCTGTTCTCTGTTGGTGATGAGCTACTGACTCATCTCTTCTGCTTTAGTGGTATTACTGTTAGGATAATTATATTCAGAAACCGTTTGAATAAGATTCGCACACAAGCTTTGGGGAACGTTTTATTTGAAAGTTTAACTTTAGATACATTCATGACAAACTAAGATTCGAATCCGACTTTGTTAACATTGTGGATTAATTCAGTAAACCAGTTAAGTATTTCAGCTAGGCTGTGAAGTGCTGTCATACACTCATAAATCGGTTCAACAAATGGGTGAATTCTGTCTAGCCACATACAAACATCACCGATTATTCTATTGGTTGTTTCATTCCAACCATAAAACATCAAAGCAGCCCACTTCAATATTTTGATGCCATCATAAATTCTTTTGATGATCTTGAAACCAGTTTTAATCAGTGTGTAAACACTATTGGCACTGAGCCAAACCCTCAGCTTGTAGATTATAATATAAATTATGTTGTATACAGCATCAGCATTCATTAACATATTGTAGGTCAGATACGTGATGATATAGCTGCATTCAATCGTAGGGTACATCAATGTAGCGTCGTACAGAGCCGAGGTGGTATTTGGGTGGATGGTGTTACTGTCGGCCACAGCCATATTTACACGAGCCACGACGGTATAGCTGCATTCAACTGCAGCGTAAATCAACGTTACGCTGTACAGAGCCGAGGGGGGTATTTGGGGGGATGGTGTTACCGTTGGCCACTGTTGCATCCTCTAATGTCTCAGTCGCTTTAGCATCTGAGTACATACGAAAGAAAATGGCAACAACCAAGAAGCACATAATTGACATTGTAGTAGACATTTACCTTGATTGCTTTCGCTGCTTGAATCGACTGATTTGGTTAACCAACCCACCTATGAGAAAGAAATCAAATATAAACACCAAATACAATAAGATAAGAGAAAACTACTTCTACTTATCCACATTCAAAAGGATAAGGTGTTGATATTCCACCTGATATGATACACCTATGTGCAGGTGAATCCCATCAGCTGGAATATCAACACCATGCCCCTTCCTAATCAACTCATGAATGGAATCCTTTTCATTTAACCAGACTTTGACTAAAAATGAAATAGATTAAAGAATATTATCCAAAATAATTACCAAAATTAGACAAACATTAGAAGTAGATTTAAAAACTAGAATAGGAAAAGGAGAGAAATTATTTATAGATATATTTAATAGTTATCTATTTTTATTAAGTTATAAGGCTCCAAGGCCACATCTACGGTGCGATCTACACCGAACAATCAGAAACCATCACGTCAACTCTTCCGATCTACACCGTACAATCAGAAACCAACACGTCAACTCTTCCGATCTACACCGTACAATCAGAAACCAACACGTCAACTCTTCCGATCTACACCGTACAATCAGAAACCAACACGTCAACTCTTCCGATCTACACCGTACAATCAGAAACCAACACGTCAACTCTTCCGATCTACACCGTACAATCAGAAACCAACACGTCAACTCTTCCGATCTACACCGTCCAATCAGAAACCAACACGTCAACTCTTCCGATCTACACCGTCCAATCAGAAAGCTGACACTTAAGCTGTATGATAAAAGACAGTTAAAATCCCAAAAGTTTAAAATAAAAGGTTCCACTCTTGCAGAATAAAAAAAATCATATTTCAAGTCATTGTGTCTTCTTGTTAACGTTTTCCCACTTCTTTAAAACAAAATGTTCAAGTTGGTGCAGTGGCCAATAATGCAGGAATTTGCCTTGCAAATAATTCTCCCAGACGTGTGTAAAGGTAAACATACTCTACATTACCATATGTAGATTCTTCCGTTTTTATATTACTTAAAATTGTGCATATTTTCCTTTTTTTTTTGGGACATTTCACTCATGTATGTTAAAAAGTACATGGGATGTCCATGTGTAGGAATACTCGAGTGAAAAAGAACATTTTTAAAAATCCAACATGTTCCAAAATGAACGGTCAGCTCTGTTTAATGTTGGTAAATTAGTAATATTCTCTACAGGTGCACTTCACTCAGTTTAGCGCTGTTGCAGGATCAGCTGATTTCAGAAGTAAAGAATCTGTCTTGAAAATCCACAAAAATCCCACCAAGTTAATCGAAGTGTTCATTGGAGTCTTTTTTTTTTTAACTGTAATTTACTTGAGGATTTTGTGTAGAACATTTAGCAAAGACAAATAGTGTAGAGAGCAAAAATAAATTCAGGATATTACTTCATGTTAAATTAGAGTAATGGTCTAAAACAGGGGTGCTCACACTTAACATGAGTCAATGAGATCTACCTACACTAAAAATGTGAAACACATACATATATATTTATACACACACACACACAATATATATATATGTGTTCATGTACCTTGTATAGCTGCATGAACCCTTATGGCACACTACAATTCAGTACATTTTTGGTCAATAGCTTACTCTGATGTTTAGTCAGATTCCTTTGATTTGCTGCTTTAGTTTTATTTTTTTTAAAAATCTCACTGTATTTATCCTTTATTTCATTGTTTAGATTTAGCCGAGACGAGGTACAGTATTTCGATTGACACGTGTCTTTTAAATGTACAATATAAAGGCGACTTGATTTGATGTGAGATTATTATTAGTTCTTGGGGTTTTTATCTCTAATTATGATCTCTGTGGTTTTATTCCTACTAACTCCTGTGGGGACTTGGTGCTCAGGTTGGAGATGATGGACATGGATATACTACATCCAAACTCAAGTGCTGGAATGTTATTAGACTTCTTCATAAGCCATGGCTGGTCAAGAACACAAGACAAAAGTTTTAACACAAGGTTACTCATAAGTGTACATGTTACTAGAGCACCTTGGGTCAAAGGCCAATCGTTGATTTTGTGATAATTGGGTAAAGAGCTGACAACAGATCACTTGCTGGTTAGTTGTATTTGTTGCTCGGTGTATCGACCAGACTTACCTGATTAACACAGCAGAGCCTTTCAGGTAGCTTTGGAGCTTCTAGGTGAGAGTGGAATTTAAGCCGCACCACTGAAAGGATTATCTTCCTTGTCTGAGTGAGATCAGGGACATGAGCCTGAATGTACAGTATTCAACTCCTGAACTCTAGAGGTATCTGCAGGAAAGCTGTGGCAGGAAGGTTGTCTGAGCAGTAACCCTAGGATACGCTGATGGACACCATTGTCTGTGGAAGCTACCTAGCTGAAGGAGACCTTCTGTGTAATGATTGAGGGTTCTAATGCTTCAGTTAAAGTGCACAGGAGAGTCTGAAGGGATCTGGGAAAAGTTCTAGAGGCCGTGGAATAAGACTTTCAGGTGGCCACAAGTTATTCTGGAAAACTTTGGTGCCTCAGGAAACGGAAAGACGACCAAGCAGAAGCTTGGCTAAGTAAACTAGGGAAAGTGTGACCTCTACTGGGGATATTGTTGAGTTACAGGAGCATTTTTTTCTGAGGAAATCCACCCAGTGGATGTTAATGATGTAACTGTAGAAACAGATGCGAGTGAATACAAAAAAACATCTTTCAAGACTTTGATTTTATTCCATAGGAACAGTTACACTATTTTCCAAACTTCCAAAAGTTCAGCTCAATGGGTCAGGGGGGACATTTTCTCCTGCTAGAGGTTTGGGGTAGGTTGGGGACAGTGTGGCGTTAACTGTGCGTGTTAAGAATTACTCTTCCTCCCACTGTGAATTTTCTCTTCTTCCTCGTCCGACGAGTCTCCACCATATGGAACAAGACCTAAAGGGTCTGAGGAGATCTTCACCTTCTTCACCTCCTCTTCATCTGAGAGGAACAAAACAGATAACATTAAATCTGGAGCTCAATCCCACAGGTGGACAAACGAGTCCAAGTGTGCCCAAGCTGATCTAATCGATTCCAAGATTAGATCTTTTTGACCCAGTCATTACCTGGCTCATGCGCTGTAGACATTTTTTCTTTGTTGCCTAGCAACAATGTTCTCAGTCTGAATAATACCATCGGAAAACAGGAAATCCAGAGCCCACATTCTAGTACGCTTTAATAACGTTCAGTCTGTATTCGCAGAGCCATATATAGTCCTGTATAGTTGTTCTGGAGACATGCATTGTGGGTAAAGTGTTTCATTTGGGCGTGTGTGGTTCATACCGGTGTGTGTGAGAGCAGGTTCTTGTCTCGGTCTCTTGAGCGGTGCTGGGAGCGACACCACAGGAAGAGCTGGAGGAGGCATCAATGTTCTGTACAGAAGACACACTGTGTTGTATGTATACTCAACACCCACACACACACTACAGAAGTGTGTAGATGTAGTGCTTACCCATCTGATTTGCCGACATCATTGTCAGCATTACACAACACGGACTCTTCCACTGGATCATCTGCTTTAGGCTCCTGTATTAACAACAGTTTCATTAATAATCACTTATTACATTTATTACAATATAAAAAGAGAATTCAAAATGCACGTCCTCAACTCAGACCCCGGTCTGATCATCCAACCCAACTCAACACACCTCGCTCAACTCTTTTCCTCCTTCCTCCTCTTCACTCTCCTCTATGAAGTGTCTCTTTGGGCTGGAAACACCGGACGAGTCGTTTACAGCAGCATCCGAGCTCTCCTTTTCATCCTAACACACACACACACACACACACCCCATCAACACCATGATGGAGACATTAACTTGTATTTAATAAGGAACACTAAGCTAGGAGAAATTAGCTAACTGATGAGATGACTTCATGATGACTTGGTTAACCTTCAGTGTGTGTACACTACTAACCTCCAGTATGAATGAAGTGGACTTGCGAGGACACACGGGATACTGCACCATCTGCGCACTGTCTGCACCGTCTGCTCGACTCCAGTAACTTCCTGTCGCAGGGTATGATGGGTAAGCGCTGGGGTAGCCGTACCACGACTGGCTGCTGTAACTACTGCTGCTGGTCGACGAGTATCCATGAGACGGGTATGCTGCTACAGCACACACACGAACACATGACCATCAACAACAAGTGCAATGTGTGTACAGTTAATATAATGACCTAAACAGGAAGTAACAAACATACACACAATAGTAAAAGTGGAAGTATTACCTTGTGTGGAACCTGTAGCGGTGTACACGGATACCATACGTGAGTGTTCAGTCCGCACCTGCAACAAACACCAATCAGAGTTCATATCACTATCACACAACCCTTCATCCGTCACGACCCTTCATCCGTCACGACCCTTCATCCGCCACAAGCCTTCAGTGAAATGTTTCCAAAGGTCCAGGTTATTTTATAACGACCACCATGAATCTGGGACTGAAGCAGCAACACTGCCACCTTGTGGGCAGCCCCAGGTGTAATGTCGGCCCAGCTGAGGACGTTCAGGTGATTCCAGACATCATTTATTGGTCAGTGTGTCATACCAGCGTTCAACTAGCGCTCATAACTCAGAATTTCTCGTCTCTTAATAGGAACAAAACCTCGTAATTCCTACTCATAAAATTGGGCAGATCTCTTCAGCGTGATGTCAGATCAAGATTTATATATTGAAAAATATACATATTAAAAGGTTTTAGCCATGGTCTCAGCGCGAGTGTATTATGTGGGTGAGAGAAAAACAAACATTCAGGAAAGTGCGTCAGAGTCCGCGTTCGTCCGCCACGTTATTAACACTCCCGATGTCCTATTACTCCGCCCGTATCTCGGTCTGAAATCGGTACGCGCCTGGAACAGCGCCCCTCCAGGTATTCAACCGTTAGAGACCTAATCGTTCCAATTTGACAAATCTGTATTAATTTGTATTTGAAATGTATTAATCTGATTTTAAAATGTGAACCCAAGACCTGAAATCTGAATCATTAGACGTCCCAATTAGTGAAGCGAATCCAACGGTTCCACTGGACAAAAGGTCTAACCGTCAACGAAGCTAGCTTGGGTAAAGGATCAATAAAATGTTTAAAGGAAGAATAAAATTAATCCCCACCGTCTCTAGAAGGCTCTCACAGAGTTTCTTGGCTGCTTCCAGGCCGACGGAGTTCGGGTGGCTATGAGAAACACATCCATTATTAAACAAAGCAAGACGTTACACGTATGCTGACTCATTAAACGCATGTATAGAGGTTCTGTGCTCGAACCTCAGGTCAGATTTGAGCGCGTGATGTAAGCACACCTGATGTAGAGGTACAGGGGTTCGAACGATTCCCTTCGCGAGGCCTGTTCGATGTAGCCCGAGCCCTTCCCCCGCAGGAAGACGCGCGCCCCGGTCTCCGTCTGGATGTGCTGCAGGTACGAGCCGCTCGGTCCCTCCACCTTCTCGTTCACGCCGAAGCCCGGCAGGCATTGCTCCAATCCTACAAATAGCTTAGTGTGCACAAAACTCTGCAACCAGCACCAGAGGTACAGTGATTACACACTACACCCGTAATCTACTAGAGCTCTATACACACACTGCACTAGCCCCGCCCACTCCCGTAGCAATTCTATACAAGCAATGGATCTTTCAGAATGAAATCACTGGATTGGATTCATGCTACATTGTTGAATCTACACACTAAATAAAACGAATATCTGCTACGCTAGTTCTGATAGCTACAACTCTATTCACTCATAACTCCTAAAGTTTCATAAGAAGTGAAAAAGGAAATCAATCGTTGCTTTCAAGTTCAGATTTATTTCAAAAGCATGTTAAACATGTTAGCCGGACAGCAGCATGACCCGGCTAGATCACCGTTCGTGAACGCACATGTCTCCGTGTAACGGTGATCAAGAGTTTAGTGGGAGAGGAACGGCCTCTGGTCTGGAGTCAGCTAGTGATTAAAAAGGTTTAAAGTTCACCTTGGTGTTCATAGTTGTCTCAGGAACAGCAAACAAACTACTGTTGCTATTGACAGTCTTCAAAACAGCAGCACCCGCCAACCCTCTCCTGTCGTGATCGATGTGAACGTGTGTGTGCGCGTGTGTGTGTGTGTAAGCAGGAGCAGTGCAGGCCATGATCTCTGCAGATCGACCAGTTTCTCCCTGCTGATGTTGATTTAGGAGGTGGGTATCAGCAAGAGCCAAATGATCTCCACTGGCCTCGCCTTCATTAACCTCCACACACACACATGCAGTGTTCCAATACCGCTCTGAACACACCCTCAATCCATTTCCCCCAACACACAGCGTGTTTAGGAGTGGACCGCGAGTGCTAGTCAGCTAGCCTGGGTGTTTGGAGCTTTATCTTGCTAATTCACAGTGTAGCACAAGTGCCTCAACCAAACGGAAGTGCACAAGGGCGTGTTAGGAACAGGATTGGAGCACGACCCGCACTTAGCCCTAGGGTTAATAATGCGGTACCTACCCCAGCGTGAGGAGGAGGGGGTCTGTGTGCGGGCGTTACGGGAGCGTTCGGGGGGCGTGGCGTAGGGAGATGTGGCTGCGGGGGTACGGAAGGTCGTGGGGGTTGGGGGTAAACGGGAACCGGGGGCATTACAGCCGGCTGCAGGCCCCCTGACGCTCGCAGCACATCCTCGGAAATTATTTCTTTAATCCGCATCACAGCCTCTGAGGAGAAAGCAAACGATCACATGAAATAATGCCGAAGCATCACGGCTCCTCGAGTCTCTGCGTTCACCACAGTACAGTTACACTACGATTCGAGAGCAGACATGAAACACGTACTGTTGACTTCGTCCTGACTGCGTCCCTGAACGTGTAGATACAGAGGACGCTCTCTGCAACAGGAGACACAGTACGAGAGAGGGATTATTACAGCGAGTGAGATGATGGGAGATGAATCAGAGTCAGTATGTAGCACATACACACCCTCCTTTGTAGGTGGGCCTGTCAGCATCGCTCACGTACAGGCCTTTAGTGGAGACCAGCGCGCGCTGTACAGACGAATCTGATGGCAGACATTTTGCAAGAGTGATGGGTTAAATGACTCAATATTTTTGGACAGAGCCTCCATTTTAATAGCATACACAACACTATATCTTGTTTCTCACCAAACTGACAGCTTGGGGGGGAGAGAGAGAGAGAGAGAGAGAGAGAGACTTAAAAGATGTACAGCTGAGTGAACACACCTCCTCCTGCGTCTTGTTTTTGGTGAGCAGATTCCTGCAGTTCACAGGAACATCATTAATATCCACTTCTGTGACAACGATCTCCTCACCGCCGACAGGTACAGGGGCACTGGGAGGGGCCTACACACACACACACTTTGAATAAGAACCAGTAGCAGCTATATAATCTAAAGTGAACCCGAGTGTGAGATTTACGTGCTCGGTTTCGTATTAGCGCCACTCTCAGATTAGACATTAGTTAACTAGATCCTACATACTCTCAACTCACTGCTATATTTTCCTTCCTAAAGTCTCTGTACACACAACAAGACAGGATGAAACAACAGGAACTGGAGTGCTTAAAAGTTTGTGAACCCTTTAGAATTCTCTCTCTGTATAAATACGACCGTAGACATCAGATTTTCACACAAGTCTAAAGGGTTCGCAAACTTTCAAGCACAACCGTATACATGTTCTTTCCTGAAGAAACATCGGACCACAGGACAGGTCTGAGGAATCATTCGAGATGACTGTATGAGAGGGAGTTCAGTACCTTACTAGGTAAAGGCTGCAGTGGTTTAAGTTTCCCTTTAGCCATTAACATGGCGTTCAGTTTAGCAGCCATCGCAGCGGCCATCTCTACTCCTCCCTGTGCCGGGGCAGAAAGGCCTGGAGAACCTGCCCCGGGTGTACCGGCTGGACCCGGGGTCACTGCAGCTGTCTTGTTGGTGGACACATTTCCCATAATCCCCTGCAGCAGGTTCGCCTTGGGCTTGGGTTGATCCCAGCGACTGTTCAGGCATCTGAGGGGGAATGGAGATGTTCGAGTTAGATCACTGTGTACAACCTTGGTGTTCATCAAGGTGTGTGTGTGTGTGTGTGTACATGAGTGTGTGTGTGGAGCCAGTAGGCCGCGGTGTTACTCTACACACCGGCCTGTTCAGCCCCACAGACTGTACTGTAGGAGGGGAGTATCAGCGGGACTCTTGTACTCAGAGAGCCCGCTTTCAGACCCTCCGTTGTATTCGGAATTAGCATCGGCTAAGGTTTGTAGCCTAGTTTATAATCCCCCGCTAGCACTAACTCGCCTGATCTTCTATCACTCATGTCCTCACCAACACTAATCAACACGCCCTCTGCAGTAACGGAAGTTTATTACTGAGATTATTAACACTTCCTCGCTGGAACTAGCTCAGTAGCAACATGCTAAGCTAACTGAACTAGCCGGCTTGGAACAGAACACGTTTGTGTATTTATTGTAAATAAACACAGAAATATACTTACGGCGTCCCCGATGCCATTTTGTGTTTATTAGTATTAGTAAAATATATTAATATAACCCGTTACAGGTTTCCTCTAAAACCTAAACCTCCAAAAGCGTCTTCACACTGTTCTCTGTCCACAGCCACCGCGGTTGGGCCTAGTCCTCCGCGCATGCGCAGTCTTCACTGTCCGTTTCTCGTCGATTACGCCACACTGCGCATGCGCAAAAGACAAACCGCAAGGCGCATGCGCGGACGGTGAAAACGGCGCATGCGCCTTGCGGTTTGTTTTTGTGTTTGGGTTTTGCGCGTGCGCAGTGTGGAGTAATCGCTAGCTGTTTCGTTAATAAACAGCAACGTTTCACTTCAGAAATAAATTTTTAACAATGCAAACACATTAGTAAGAACACACACACGGTACTGAGATATGTATGACTGTTATCTGTCACTCTGGGTGCTTTGTTTATGGACTGATGTTGTAGAGTAGTGCTAGCTGACGTGGCTTTTTAATATCTTCTCACCTGGACGTTCAAAAAAAGAATAAAATCCTCTAAATGTTCTCCAAAGTCTATCTACAGTTTGTTTAGACCTATGCAGGCCACAACTTTAAAGGCTTGTCTTTATTACTGCAGCGCAATATCGATATAAACTCTTCCCTGCTGAAAAAAGACCCCCCCCCCATCGAATTTGTAATGGTTTTAATGGTTATAATAGGCATTCTATTGGGTTTTAAAGGAAACTGTAGTGTCACTGTGGGTCTATACTGGTCATTTGTTGCCTTATAATTTGGTGGTATGTTATGTCTAGTGGATACCATTAAGGACCAGTAATGGTTTTAATGGTTAGCTGATGGTTTGTAATGGAAATCATTAGAATTTCTGATGTTTATCGGCCGGGATGTTTGATATGTAAATAATAAATATTCCACACCATGCTGTTATAAAGTAAAACACTCAATAGAATAAGGTAGTGTTATGAAATGAAGTTCTCACCCAGGGGTTGATTTAGTTTCCTACAACAGCGCATCCCCAAATGTTTTATTCCTCCTAGACCACAGCAATTTACCAGCAATTCCAATGAAAAAATTTAAATGACACATCATACTTTATATACATTTATAGCTACATGTCTGTGAAACGAGTTAGTTCCTGTTGTCACTTACGTTATAGCAGCTATAAACACTCGTTCAGCTCTCTCTCGCTTTATTCCCTCTCTCTTTACTCTCTCGCTGTACACGTCCCTGTGAATGAGCTGTTACTATAGAAACATTAACCTATTAGAACGAGAGCATTAATATAAACCTGCATGACAGTCAGAGCCGCTGTTATAGAGAATTAATCAACACCTTCTGCCCAATCACAGTCCAGAACACCAGTGGGAGAACACTGACTGAAAGTCTAGTAGAAACACAAGGGTCTATGTAGAAGCCTCCAACACTGTGTTTCTCTTTTAGAGAAAGAGGAACCATTAACTGAAGGAACTTCAAGCATGTAGCAGATCAGCCGAGACATGTTCAGTGTCTAAAGTTTGCCTCTTTAGATTTGCACTGGAGCTACAAAGCTAATCTAGATAATGAGTTAAGGAAACATATAGACACCAGTTTATCACTGTGCAAGTCGCCTCAAAAGTCTTTATTTGTCTCAGCAACACTGTTCGGACATGATGTTTCAGAAGTGTGTGAACTTTTCTTTTTATAATCCGAATCCCATACAAGCTCCAGCTTCATTCTTTAGGCCACGCCCCCCAACCGAGTCTGACACTGGTGCATGAACTCTGATTAAAGAAAGTAACACAGACATTAAGTGAGAGAAAACTCCTTTATATTCTGCATTTCAGAATAAAATTTTGCTTTACACCTTTAACATGTCACACAGATCCATGTAGCTTCATCGTCATCATCATCTTCATCATCGTGACCCATCACCATCCTCTTCTTCCTCCTCGGCTGCTGCTCGTGTTTTTTTCCAGTGTAAAATTCAGAGTCTATACAAAAATATGGAGCTTTACTCAGCGTTCTGTAACAGCGGTGTGTTATTACAAACGTGTCCGGATGTCCACTGCAGTGAGACAGGTGTCCACCGCAGTGAGACAGGTGTCCAATGCAGTGAGACAGTGGGCTGTGCTGTATAAATAGCGTATAAAATAAGGCAGTCTCTTCAGTAGGATAAACCGGATACAAAAACCCTCGCCGGGAAAAAAAAAAAAAAAATCATTCAAGTCCAAAACACGGTTCACGTTTCACAGATTCTCACCATGCTGCAACACTCTGCCTTCCCATGAGGCTCTGGAGACACACACACACACACACACACACACACACACACACACAAAACACACACACACACACTCCATCCATTGTTCACATCTGATTAGGCATGTGCCGATATCAAATTCATATCATAATAACCGCCTAAACGTTTAATGACGGTATTTCGATCAAATCAGGACCATACTGGAACAATAAGACCATGTCTGCCAGGTTCTTTAAACAGAAAGAGAAAGAAAACAAAGCAGACAAAGAGTGAAGAAATGAAAATGTAGACAGAAAATGTTAGAAAATGATGAAAAAAAAGACTAAAAGAAAGAAAGATCAGAAATGAGAGGGAATCGAAAGAAAAGCGAGAGAAGAGAAGTCTTCTCTCCGGGACACACGCCTACTGCTCTCACACTCTCCTATCTCTATCTCTACACCTACACATCCTCCTCCTGAATGATAATTGTTCATTATAATATTGTGCGTGTTGAATATCGTGATGTATATCGTCTATCGATCAGCACATGCCCAACCCTCTACAGTGCAACAGGAAGTAACGCCGCGCAGTTAAAACAACAGACACGTTGATGCTAATGACATGAGTCGTAGGATTATTGTTCGTGCGTGTTAATCAGCTTTGGCTTCTGAGATTCATCGGTTTAGCTACAAATCACTCGCATCATTAACGATTAGTGTAGAACAACACGGAAAAGAACAAAAATAAATACAAACAGACAAACTAGTGAACGGGTGAGTAGAGGATCGGAGTGAGGTGGGATGATCTTAATGTTTCCTGATGCTCTTCTCTCTCACACACACACACGCACACACGCACGCACACACACACACACACACACACACACACACACACACACACACACACACACACACACACATACACACACACACACACACACACACACACACACCCTGTAAAGCCGTGCGCAGGAAGGCCACACGTGTAGTCCAAGTGTGTGTTCATTTAAACCAGCAGGGGGCGTCGAGTCTCACACCATCATAAAGTCCAGGTTTAGAGAAAGACGCTTTTATTTAGTCCATGAGAGAGAGAGAGACTGGAGCCGGAGCCGTAGTGTTCACTGAGTGTGTATGTGTGTGTGTGTGTGTGTGAACTACTCCGGCGGTGGTCTCAGGCTGTGTAGTTTACGTTCGTCCAAACCTTTCCAATATTTAAAGTTGTTGTCTAAATGCTGCATGAGATTCGGCAAATCAGCAAAAGCTGCAGGGAAACAGAAGAGAAAATATTAATACTGATTACACACACACACACATACACACACACACACACACACACACACACACACACACACACACACACATATACACACACACACACACACACACACACATATCACACACACACACACACACACATATACACACACACACACACACACAGCGTACACGACAGTTTTGTAGCATTTAGTTAAGCTTAATGGACTAAGTGACTCACTGATCAACTGATTCAGTCTCTGACTGACCAATTCACTCACTGCCTCACTGACTGCCTCACTCACTCACTGCCTCACTCACTCACTGCCTCACTCACTCACTGCCTCACTGCTTCACTCACTCACTGACTCACTCCCTCACTGCTTCACTGCCTCACTGCCTCACTCACTCACTGCCTCACTGCTTCACTCACTCACTGACTCACTCCCTCACTGCTTCACTGCCTCACTGCCTCACTCACTCACCGCCTCACTCACTCACTGACTCACTCACCGCTTCACTGCCTCACTCACTGCCTCACTCACTCACTGCCTCACTCA
Source organism: Ameiurus melas (assembly GCA_012411365.1). NCBI lineage: Eukaryota > Metazoa > Chordata > Actinopteri > Siluriformes > Ictaluridae > Ameiurus > Ameiurus melas. The sequence continues at coordinate 831,322 of CM022777.1, forward strand.
CTCACTTCCTCACTCACTCACTGACTCACTCACTCACTGACTCACTCACTCACTGACTGCCTCACTCACTCACTGCCTCACTCACTCACTGCTTCACTCACTGCTTCACTGCCTCACTCACTGCATCACTCACTCACTAATGCCATGAACAAATGACTCGCTCTCAGACTGTCTCACTGAATGAATAACTGTCTCACTCACTTACTGACTGATTACACACACACACATACATATATATATATATATAAATGTGTGTGTGTGTGTGTGTGTGTGTGTGTTTGTTTACCGTCCCAGGCGTCGAACATGTCCGTGATGAAGTAGTCGATGAAGGAAATCTGGGATTTGGGAATGCTGCAGGTGTTCCGGTCAAACACAGGCATTACCACGGGCAGACCCTGTCTTTTCTCTTCATCCGTCTTCACACACACACACACACACACACACACACACACACACACACACACACACACACACACACACACACACACACACACACACACACACACACACACACACACACACAGACACATACACACACACACACACAGACACATACACACACACACACACAGACACATACACACACACACACACACACAGACACATACACACACAGACACACACACACACACACACACACACACACACACATACACACACACACACACACACACACACACACACACACACACACACACAGACAACGACACATACACACAGACACATACACACACACACACAGATTCCATAATTCATTAACAGAAGTAAGCAACACATACACTATAGTAATAATGACTAGTATTATAAATTTATAATTATAAAGTATTTTGTAAACAAACTTTATTTTCATGTTTCATTAATTTTCCACATACACAGTATACGATACGACACTACACAACTACACACTACACAACTACACACTATACACTACACACTATACAACTACACACTATACACTACACACTATACAACTACACACTACACAACTACACACTATACAACTACACAACATACACTATACACTACACAACTACTCACTATACACTACACACTATACACTATACACTATACACTACACAACTACACACTATACACTACACACTATACACTATACACTACACACTATACACTACACAACTACACACTATACACTACACAACTACACACTACACAACTACACTATACAACTACACACAATACACTACACAACTACACACTATACACTATACAACTACACACTACACAACTACACTATACAACTACACACTATACACTACACAACTACACTATACAACTACATACTATACACTATACAACTACACACTACACAACTACACTATACAACTACACACTATACACTACACAACTACACAACTACACAACTACACACTATACAACTACACACTATACAACTACACACTATACACTATACAACTACACAACTACACACTATACAACTACACTACACAACTACACACTATACAACTACACTATACAACTACACACTATACACTACACAACACACACTATACAACTACACACTATACACTACACACTATACAACTACACACTATACACTACACTACACACTATACAACTACACACTACACAACTACACTATACAACTACACACTATACACTACACAACTACACTATACAACGACACACTATACACTACACAACTACACACTATACAACTACACACTATACACTACACACTATACACTACACAACTACACACTACACACTACACACTATAAACTACACACTATACAACTACACACTACACAACTACACTATACAACTACACACTATACACTACACAACTACACACTATACAACTATACTATACAACTACACACTATACACTATACAACTATACTATACAACTACACACTATACACTACACAACTACACACTATACAACTACACTATACAACTACACACTATACACTACACACTACACACTATACAACTACACACTATACACTACACAACTACACACTATACAACTACACACTATACACTACACACTATAAACTACACAACTACACACTATACAACTACACACTATACACTATACACTACACAACTACACACTATACAACTACACACTACACAACTACACTATACAACTACACACTATACACACTATACAACTACACACTATACACTACACAACTACACACTGTACACTACACTATACACTACACAACTACACACTATACACTACACACTATACACTATACAACTACACACTATACACTACACACTATACAACTACACACTATACACTACACACTATACAACTACACACTACACAACTACACTATACAACTACACACTATACACTACACACTACACAACTACACACTATACAACTACACACTACACAACTACACTATACAACTACACACTATACACTATACACTATACACTACACACTATACAACTACACAACTACACTATACAACTACGCACTATACACTACACAACTACACACTACACAACTACACTATACAACTACACACTATACACTACACACTATACAACTACACACTATACACTACACACTACACAACTACACACTATACAACTACACAACATACACTATACACTACACACTATACAACTACACAACATACACTATACACTACACAACTACTCACTATACACTATACACTACACACTATACACTATACACTACACAACTACACACTATACACTACACACTATACACTACACAACTACACACTATACACTACACAACTACACACTACACAACTACACTATACAACTACACACTATACACTACACAACTACACACTATACACTATACAACTACACACTACACAACTACACTATACAACTACACACTATACACTACACAACTACACTATACAACTACATACTATACACTATACAACTACACACTACACAACTACACTATACAACTACACACTATACACTACACAACTACACAACTACACACTACACAACTACACACTATACAACTACACACTATACACTACACAACTACACACTATACAACTACACACTATACACTACACAACTACACACTATACACTACACACCTACACACTATACAACTACACACTATACACTACACAACTACACACTATACACTACACACTATACAACTACACTATACAACTACACACTATACACTACACAACACACACTATACAACTACACACTATACACTACACACTATACAACTACACACTATACACTACACTACACACTATACAACTACACACTACACAACTACACTATACAACTACACACTATACACTACACAACTACACTATACAACGACACACTATACACTACACAACTACACACTATACAACTACACACTATACACTACACAACTACACACTACACACTATAAACTACACACTATACAACTACACACTATACAACTACACACTACACAACTACACTATACAACTACACACTATACACTACACAACTACACACTATACAACTATACTATACAACTACACACTATACACTACACAACTACACACTATACAACTATACTATACAACTACACACTATACACTACACAACTACACACTATACAACTACACTATACAACTACACACTATACACTACACACTACACACTATACAACTACACACTATACACTACACAACTACACACTATACAACTACACACTATACACTACACAACTACACACTCATACACTACACAACTACACACTATACACTACACACTATAAACTACACAACTACACACTATACAACTACACTATACAACTACACACTATACACTACACAACTACACACTATACAACTACACACTACACAACTACACTATACAACTACGCACTATACACTACACAACTACACACTACACAACTACACTATACAACTACACACTATACACTACACAACTACACACTATACACTACACACTATACAACTACACACTATACACCACACAACTACACACTATACACTACACAACTACACACTATACAACTACACTATACAACTACACACTATACACTACACAACTACACACTATACACTATACAACTACACAACTACACACTATACAACTACACACTATACACTACACAACTACACACTACACAACTACACACTATACACTACACAACCACACACTATACACTACACTCTATACACTACACAACTACACACTATACACTACACACTACACAACTACACACTACACAACTACACACTATACACTATACACTATAAACTACACTCTATACAACTACACAACTACACACTACACAACTACACACTACACAACTACACACTATACAACATACACTATACAAATACACACTACACACTATACACTACACACTATACACTACACAACTACACACTATACACTACACACTATACACTACACAACTACACACTATACAACATACACTATACACTACACACTATACAACTACACACTACACACTACACAACTACACACTATACACTACACAACTACACACTATCCACTACACAACAGACACTATACACTACACAAATACACACTATACACTACACACCATACACTATACACTACACAACTACACACTACACACTATACAACTACACAACTACACACTACACAACTACACACTATACACTACACAACTACACACTATACACTACACAACTATACACAACTAAATACTACACAACTACATACTACACACCCACACACTACACACTATACAACTATACACTACACAACTACTCACTACACAACTACACACTACACAACACTGTACACTACACTACTAAACTTTATTGTACAGTATATTCTGCACAGCCTGTTCCTTCCTGTGTGAACACACCTGAGCGAAGTACTCCTCAGAGATACGCCCCGCCCACTCGACACAGAGCTGCAGCGGCCTGCAGGGGTTCGAGATGTCAGCACACTTTATCAGCATCCGCTTCACCAGCATCCGGTTCTCCGCCACAGTGAGGATCCCCTTCACATCGTCATCACTGTTACTCTGTTATACACACACACACACACACACACACGATGAGGACTGTAGCCATGTTTCGCAACGTCCCAAATGTCAGTGTGTGAAAAAACTTCTAACATCATGTGATCAGAGAGAAGCCAGGAAGCCTGTTATCTAATGGGCAAGAACCTTATTTTACACTTTATTTCACCCCCTGCTCACAGTGCATTATGTGTAGTACACACACACAATAACACTATGAACACTCCAACATGAAATGACCATCACAAAGGAACATTAGAACTGTTTGAACTTTGTGTGTTTTGGACACTTAAAAATGTGTCTGTGAGTGTGTGTGTCTGTGTGTGTCTGTGTGTGTGTGTGTGTGTGTGTGTGTGTGTGTGTGTGTGTGTGTGTGTGTGTGTGTTGTGTGTGTCTGTTGTGTGTGTGTTCGCTTCTGTGTGTTGTCTTCTGTGTTTTGTGTGTGTGTTGTCTTGTGTTTGTGTGTGTCTGTGTGAGTGTGTGTTGTGTGCTGTGTGTGTGTGTGTGTGTGTGTGTGTTGGGGTGTGTGTGTGTGTGTTGTGTGTGTGTTGTCTGTGTGTGTGTGTGAAGTGTGTGTGTGGAGTAGTGTGTGTGTCTGTGTGTGAGATTGTGTGTGCCCGTGTGTGTGCGTGTGTGTGTGCGTGTGTTGTGGGTGTGGCGTGTGTAATGTCGTGTGGTGTTGTGTCGCCTTTCCTCCAAGGCAGCAAGCGGTTTGTTGATGCTGTTGACGCGTTGTTGACGTGTTCAAAGTGTTTGGTCATTTCAGTGGCGAGAACCATGTCGATGATGGCCTGCCTCAACGTCCGGTACTCGTTCCTGTGTGAACAACAGAATCATCATCATCATCGATCCTCTTCGTAAGTGAATCCGACTCTCTGCGAATGAATCCGACTCAATTTGAGTGCACCTGATTCACTTCGAGTGGATACTAAAGCATGAATGTGTGTATCTATGTGTTTTGTGTGTGTGTGTAAGTGTGTGTGTGTGTGTGTGTGTAGAGAGTGTGTGTGTGTGTTGTGGGTGTGTGTGTGTGTGTTTGTGTGTGTGTGTGTGTGTTTGTGTGTGTGAGAGTGTGTGTGTGTGTGGTGTGTGTGTGTGAAGTAGTGTGTGTGGAGTGTGTGTGTGTGTGTGTGAGAGTAGTGTGTTTTGTGTGTGTGTGTGAGTGAGTAGTGTGTGTAGTGTGTAGTGTGTGTGATGTAGTGTGTGTGTGTGTGTGTGAGAGAGTAAGTGTGTGTATTGTGTGTGTGTGAGAGAGTGTGTGTGTGTGAAGGTAGTGTGTAAGAGTGTGTGTGTGTGTGAGTGTGTAGTGTGTGTGTGAGAGTGTTTGTGTGAGTGTGTGTGTGTGTTGTGTAGTGAGTGTGTGTGTGTGTGTGAAAGTGTGTGTGTGTGAAGAGAGTGTGTGTGTGAAGTGTGTGAGAGTGTGTGTGTGAGTGTGTGTGTGTGTGTGAGTGAGTGTGTGTGTGTGAGATATAGTAATGTGGGTGTGTGTATGTATTATATTGATATATTAATGTGTGTGTGTGAGTGTGATGTGTGTGTGTGTGTAGTGTGTGTGTGTATTAATAAGATAATTAATGTATGTGTGTGTGAAAATAAATGTGTGTGTGTGTGTATGTAAAAGTAATGTGTGTGTGAAGTAGTGTGAGTGTGTATGTGTGTGTAGTATATGTGTGTGTAATATGTGTGTGTGAAATGTGTAAGTGTGTGTAGTATTTTTTATGTGTGAAATATTGAGATATTTTGATTTATGTGTGGTGATGAGTATGTGAGAGTATGTGTGTGAAGTGTGTGTGTGAGAGTGTGTGTGTAGTGTGATGTGTGTGAGTGTGTGTGTGGTGTGTGATGGCGAGTGGGTGTGTTGTGTGTGAGTATGTGTGTGTGTAGTGTGTGTGTGTGTGAAAGTAATGTGTGTGTGAATATTGATATGTGTTAATGTGTGTAGTGTGTGTGTGTGAAGTATGTGTAATGGTGTGAGAATATTGTAGTGTGTAATGTGTGTTTTTTTTTAATTTTGTGAGTGTGTGAGTAGTGTGTATGTGTGTGTGTGTATATGTATGTAGTATGTGTGTAATGTATGTATAATATTATGTGTGGAAGATGTGTGAAGTGTGTGTGTGTGTGAGTTTATTGTGTGTATTGATTTGAGTATTAGTGAAGTATTGTTGTTGTGTGTGTGTGTGAGATATATTGTATGTGAAGTGTGTGTGTGAAGTAGTGTGTGTAAGTTATAAGTGTGTGATATGTAATTTGTGTAGTGTGTAGTAATGTGTAGTATGTGTGTGAAGTATGTATGTATGATGAGTTTAGTGTGTGTGTTGTGTGTGTGTGTGTGTGTAGTGTGTATAGTGTGTGTGTGAGAGTGTGTGTGTGTGTGTGGGTGTGTGTATGTGTGTGTGTATGTGTGTGTAGTGAGGGGGTGAAGAGAAGTGTAGTGTGTGTGATTGTGTGTGATAGTGTGGGAGTGTGTGAGGTTTGTGTGTGAGAGTGTGTGTGTGTGTGTGATTGTTGTGTGTGTGTTGTTTGTGTGAAATGTGTGTGTGTGTGTGTGTTGTGTGTGTAAGTGTGTGATTTATGAGTGTGTGAAAGTAATGTGAGAGAGTTGTGTGTGTGTGTGTGTGTGAGTAGTGTGTGAGTGTGTGTGTGTGTATGAGAGTTGTGAGAGTTGTTGTGAGATAATATAGTGTGTGTAAAGTATGTGTGTGTGAGAGATGTGTTGTATTGATATTGTGTGTGTGTGTGTGTGTGAGTGTGTGTGTGAGAGTGTGAGAGTGTGTGTGTGAGTGTGTGTGTGTGTGTGAGAAAGTGTGTTTGTGTGTGAGTGTGTGTGTGTGTGTGTAGTGTGGTGTGTGAGAGTGTGTGAGAGAGTGTGTGTGTGTGTGTGTGTGTTAGTGTGTGTGTGAGAGTGTGAGTGTGTGTGGTGTGTGTGAGTGTGTGTGAGAGAGTGTGTGTGTGTGTATATATACAGTATACCTCTCCATGTTCTTAAAGATGTTGCTCTTGTCGTCCCGTGTGCTGAGCTGGAAGGCGAGAGCGGCGTGGTGACTCTCCAACACGGCTGTGTCATTGTACAAGATAGCGAGGTCACTTCCTGCGTTACACAGGAAGGAGTTTGTTCGTCCCGGGTGATCGACGTCGTGCACCGTCGCCGCGATCAGAGCCGCTACCTCGTCAATCGGATCCAGACTTTGCTAAAATCAGAGCGCGAGACAGAGTGAGTTCTCCAGCTTTCTGTAGATGGTCGCACCGTTCACGAGAACAAACCGGACTAAGAATACAGTGTGTGTGTGTGTGTGTGTGAGAGAGTGTATACCTTTACATGCTCCTTGCACAGGAAGTAGGCGGTGGCGTGCAGCACGTCGGCGGCGTGGGTGGAGTTATGGTACGAGTTGCTGGCGTGATAATTAGCCTCGATGACCTGCAGCCACGAGCGCAGCGTCGCCTCCGAACAGTTCAGGAACTCGCACACGCCAAACCGCGAGAAGATCTTTAGCCCCAAATACGTCAGCGGCCTGACG
>CM022777.1:862377-864877 GCA_012411365.1 Ameiurus melas
AGACCAGAACACTGACTCTTTTGAATCAGTTGGCTTTAACGCGGCTGATACATACACTTTACACGATTTTTCAGTCTGATCTTCTGTCAGTGTCTGTCACAGCATGAGATCAGACTTCTACAACGCTCATCTCAGCTGAAACCCACCAATAGGAGGACAGAGTTTGTACATGTGACCCGCTCGTCGAGGGCGGATCACTCACCGGGACACCACAGCGTGTGATGACTGTAATGAGTAGTTGGGATACCTAGATGTCCAGAATTGGGTCAGATCAGAAGACTATAGATTCCCTCGCTGGAGCCACGAGTTGGATGACGACAATGAAGTAATACGCCAGACACACAAATGAAATTAACTTCATATATTCTATAAAATACCCAATACGAACAAATATAACAGTAAGGAGATAAAAGAAATAAATTAGAATCCCAAACGTGATGAGAACACCACAGTATATGTACACTACACGATTATTAAGTTAACAAAACATCTTTCAAACAAAGTGGTACTCAAATCAGATCACCCTGAACTACTGACTTGACTAAACCCGGGTCGTGGTGAGAGTTTACAGTCCCTCGGATCACCGAGTACCGAGTCAGTAAAGTCTGAGTGTTCTCCTCCAAAGGAAACAGGTGTCCGTGTGCACACAGTTCTACCTGATCCCTTGGGCCAAGGGAAAATAAATCAGAGCTCTCGGGCGCAGTGTGCTGAAATTGCAACCTCCTAGCTGCAATCAGGTTCTAGGTCAAGTGGGGTTGGCTCGCCATCTATTACTGGAACAGTTTCTCCGAGGTTATTCAGAATCTTCTGGATCCTGGTCGGACTCCACCGTATCTGCCGTCAATCGACATCTGAACTCACCATTAAAACCTGACCAGTGCAAGAGAACGCCACATTACTCTAGCATGCCTTCCAACTTCGACTCTTTCGTGGCACTGTTGGTAATTTACACCCGTAACTGCAGCATCAACATCAACCGCTACGATAACTCGGTTACTACTGGCATCTCTTCCCATCTCCCTCACCATCCCATTGGCTGGAATGTGGCAACTCTCACTCCTACAGGCTGATGTCCTGACAGCACCCTGACCTCGTATTGGATGATATTAATATTCACTCAGGACTTATTTATTTATTTAATCTATTTATATTCAACTTTTACCCCTGGGTTACATACAGGTTCCACCATTACTGAGAAACATCAACATCTGGAAAATTTCAACTTCCGAAGTTTTTGCTGTTTATATATGGGGGGGGGGGGGTTCCAAGCGAGAGTTAAACCATTTCAGATAAAAATGTGAGACTTCAACATCACATGCCAGCTGGTGATGTCAAAGGGGCAGGTTACAGCAGCTGACCAATCAGCAGCTTCGCTTCAAGTCACATTCCATGGAACTGCATTATATTTGATTAAAATCCTGACAGGCACTCGGTATAAAATCACACGATCTCGTCTGATGGCTCAGGGATTCTGGTTCCTGAACAATTCCGTCAGAGCAGTTCGATCCAGATTTTACATTCACAGAAATGAAAGTGATTAAAGGAAACTCTGCGATATTCAGAGGTGCTGAAAATGTTCAAAATTACCACCGATTTTCTACAGATTCGGGCAGAGACGCGTCACGTGACGTCATCGCGACGTGCAGTCAGCCAACGCCCTCTTCGATTCACGTGTGTCCAACACGAGTACAGATAAAAGCTCTCATTGACCGACAAACATCACTGAAAGACCGTGCAGAATCTATAAAATCAATCCCAACACATCATTCTCCCACAAAAAAACCTCAAAAATCCCGTATGGACTTTTTATGGACGGTTTTGTTCCTGTGCTGTCGGTTTTACTGCAGCTCAGGATTTGTTTGAAGTCCCCCAACATTAATTATATATTATATATATATATATATATATATATATATATATATATATATATATATATATAAAATGATCTCCCCATGCTGCGGGGGTTTCCTCCGGGTACTCCAGTTTCCTCCCCCAGTCCAAACACATGCATGGTAGACTGATTGACGATACTGCTTTACTGCTCCGATATCGATATCGAAACCGAAACCCGAGCATCAGTCGATACCGGTTCTGTTTTCTGTCAGAATCTACTATTACCTGCAGATTAAACAAGTTTAGAAACAGGAAAACTGGCTTTATATTTGTTCCTGTGACAGATAAAGAGAAATAGTAGATGTCTTTATTGGAGAGATCTTCACTTGATAATCTATGACTTCTTTGTTTTCATCACGCAGGATCCCAGTCCGATACACACACCCCATCTCAACGTGGAACTTTCTGGCAGACTTTCTTAAAAAAGAAAAGGGAAAAAAAAGAGCAAACAAACAAATAGATTTGATGCTTTCCTTATTGAATGTGCAGTTCCTCTTCATTCTATAATGTTTTTAAAGTTGATTTTAAAGACACTTGAAGAGGAACTCTTTGAACTCTTTGAGGTAAAAGGTTTGATTTCGTTTGGATTTGTGACGCGACGCTGGTA
>CM022777.1:872377-877377 GCA_012411365.1 Ameiurus melas
AGTGAAAGAATTAAAATGAGGTTATATACGACAATCTTCTGAACCGAAAAACGTTCAACTGCTTTATTTATTTATTACTGAATGTGATGTGAAGAGACAGACAGAGAGAGACAGACGGAGAGAGACAGACGGAGAGAGACAGACGGAGAGAGACAGACGGAGAGAGACAGACGGAGAGAGACAGACAGGCTTTTCTGATGTAAGCTGTACAGAGGGCAGTGCGGGTCATGTGAGTTGCACAACAATCTAAAGCAGCAAAAGAATGACTTTACTGTTCTACTAGTCACACACACACACATACAAACCCTTCTCTCCCTGTCTGTTTTTCACACATAAGCACACACATGCACTCAAAATACCCTGAAACACACACACACACACACACACACACACACACACACGTGTGACACAAATGAGTAAGAAACAAATTCCCTCCAGCTCTGAGTCAGAGTTAAACACGTCTTTATTGATGCTGATCAAACACTGTCTCTAATCTGAATCAAACTCACACTACGTCTAATCTGAATCAAACTCGCGTGGACAAAATAAAGCTGTCCCCGACTCCGAATTGACCCCACTCTGAATCGGACTCTAAATGATATTCACCCTGACTTTAATTCTCAATGAAACCTACCCTGACTCGAATTCTGATCAAATTCACTCCGAACTAATTGAATCCAGTTGTAAATAAAAACTCATTCTGACTTGTTTCAATGTGAATGAGAGCAACTACCGACCTAAATCTTTACTAACCTGCACAAAAAGGAAATCATTTACCTGCAAAATACAAAATATATTCACCGTATCAGACACTAATGTAATCAGTAATACGATACGAGAACAAAATACAGCTATTATAAATATAAAAACTTAAATACACTGGTTCTTAAGCAGTATGAAACTGTGTGTGTGTGTGTGTGTGTGTGTGTGTGTGTGTGTTCACGATCACCTTTAGGGTATTTTTGTTCTGATCCTGATTATACCCCTCTATATCCACAAAAACACACACACACACACACATAAAGACCTTTCCTCATATCCCCCCCCCCGTAGTAGATCAATAATGATCAAAAGTGTGTGTGTGAGTGTGTGTGAGAGAGTGAGAGAGAGAGCGAGAGAGAGAGAGAGAGAGAGAGAGAGAGAGAGAGCGAGAGAGAGAGAGAGAGAGCGAGAGAGAGAGAGAGAGAGCGAGAGAGAGAGAGAGAGCGAGAGAGAGAGAGAGAGAGCGAGAGAGAGAGCAGAGAGCGAGAGAGAGCGAGAGAGAGCGAGAGAGAGAGAGAGAGCGCATTGAAATGACATCATGGACTGTGCCCCAATGTGCACTACACAGTGCATCCAAATGGTTGGTCACTTGTTGTGTTCTATCTTAATTAGCGCGCTTTGTTAGCTAAATCTTGCTGGCTAGTTAAATCTTAAAAACAGCCACAAAGCAAGCTAGCAGTTACCACGACAACAGCTCTCGGTCCATGACTACACCCTAAAGTGCCAGCTAGCATACTAAACACTGTGGAGTTTAAGACACCACATACTTGCTACTAACATACACACACACACACACACATACACACACACGTCAGTTCGACATTCAGGTGTGTGTTCCAGTACAAAGATGGCCACGTTTAAACCAGTAAAGAGACGTACAGATTGTTTTTAAAAGCTGGTGTGTATATTTGGGAATAAAAGTCACTACAGTTCAGCTGTTCTAGGTTCAGAAATGACCAGCGGCTTCAGGGAGGAGCATCACATGCTGTCTCATGATCATTAGCGCAGACGCCTAAGGGAAAACACACACACACACACACACACACACACACAGTCTAAAGGGGAAATTTCCTTATTGTCTGCTCGATGTTTTAATCTGGACCTGCAATCACTTTTAGGAAAATCTTTATTTACATGATGGAAAGATTGTGCTAGAACCTTCTGTAAAAAAATTCTACTGCGCCAAAGACATTTAAATCGTCCTCTGATGTGTACGGAATCCTATACAACTTCTATACAGATTTATACATTTTACTCGCAGTAACTGCATCAACCCTGTGACTGACACCAAACGGTTGATTTCTTCTTCTGTGAAGCTTCTCCAGGTTTTTCCTGCAGCTTCTTTCAGTAGTTGTTTGTTTCGGGGGGGGGGGGGGATCTCCCTTCAGTCTCGTCTTCAGGAGGTGAGATGCTGATCAGTTGGGTGAAGGTCTGGTGATGGACTTGTCCAGTCTAAAACCTTCCACTTTTCCCCCTGATGAAGTCCTGTGTTGAGGTGGAAGTGTGTTCTGGATCGTTGTCTTGCTGTATGATGAAGTTCCTCCTGATCCATTTGGATGCATTTCTGTGTAAAATGTTCCTGTAGACTTCTGAATTCGTTCTGCTGCTACCATCATGAGTTCCATCATCAATAAAGATTAGTGAGAATATTCCAGAAGCAGCCATGCAAGCCCAAGCCATGACACTACCTCCACCATGTTGCACACATGAGCTTGTATGTTCTGGATCATGAGCAGATCCTTTCTTTCTCCACACTTTGGCCTTTCCATCACTTTGGTAGAGGTTCCTCTTGGTTCCAGAACTTTTGTGGATCATCTCTGTATTTCTTTGTGCATTCCAGTCTGGATTTCTGATTCTTACTGCTGATGAGTGGTTTTCATCTTGTGGTACAGTCTTTATATTTCTGCTCTCGAAGTCTTCTCTGAACGCTGGATAGTGAGACCTTCACCCTGCCCTGTGGAGGTTGTTGGTGAGGTCACTGACTGTTGTTTCTGAGGTTTTTTTTCACAGCTCTCACAACGTTTCTGTCATCAGCTGCTGTAGTTTTCCTCGGCCGACCCGGTCAGTGTCTGTTCCTCAGTACACCAGCGGTTTCTCTCTTTTTCAGGACATTCCAGAGTGTTGTATTGGCCGTGCCCAGTGTTAGTCTCGGATTGATTTTCTCTCTTTTCTCAGTTTCAAAATGTCTTGCTTTTTTAATCCCAGAGACATGCTCTTCATGTTGGTTTATCCTTTTTAACAACAAATGTAGTCTTCACAGGTGAAACCCAGGACTCAAACCAAGAGTAGATGTTCAGAGATAATTATTCTTTAAACAATCGATCTAACAGGACACACCTGTCAGTCACACGTTCCTATATTTTTGCTCGCCTACAAATCGGGTGGTCTGGCTATGTAGTTCAACACGTTTACATGTAAATACCAGGAAATAAAAGCTGACATCCTAAACTCTCGTCTCATGTTTACCTTCTGACCTCAAACTCAAATGTCTTCAGTCTACAGCGAAAACAAATGAACTGGCCTTGGCGTTCCGATAGTTTTGGAGATAACTTTAAAACAATTACACATTTAGAACACCACAAACACATTTAGAATGTATGTTAAATAATATTTATATCTGCGTTGATACATGAGGCTCGTTACGTGGAAAAGTTTTCGCTTCCTGCCGCTACAACAAAACAACTGAACTAAATTATACATTAATCAACAGAATGTGAAATGTCTTGTGGATATCCAATGAGAAAAAACCCAATACATGTTGGTGTGTATACAGATGGAATGTGAGACTCAGTCTCTTCTACACCGATGGGTTTGATGCCATTATAGGGGAGAGTGGGGAAAATTATAACTGTTGTCACTTTAGTTTTTTGAGAAACCTCAGTAAAACATTATGAAGCTCCAGTATTTTTTGACACGTGATAGCTAAAAAATTTAACTAGTTATAATAACAAATACCATTTTTATGCTAATATCAGCAGATATATAAACAATTTAATATTAAATCAAAAGACCAAAGTGTTGCATCAGGGTGGGGGTTCGGTTGGAACGGCTCAATTCATTATGTTCGTAGCTGATGTTCTGTACATATTTATTTACAAATCATTATATTATACGGTAAAGATCTCGTATGGACTTGTACAATGAAGCACTAACTATGCCAAGACATTCACGTGGATGCGCACACGCTGGGCACCACATGATACACCGACACATTAATCTCATGACTAGAGTTTGATTCAGAGTCAGAGCGAGTTTGATTCAGAGTGAGTTTCTCAGAATCAGAGTGAGTTTGACTCAGAATCAGAGTGAGTTTGATTCCGAATCAGAGCGAGTTTGATTCAGAGCGAGTTTGACTCAGAATCAGAGTCAGTGTGACTCGGAATCAGAGTCAGTGTGACTCGGAGTCAGAGTCAGTTTGACTCGGAATCAAAATCAGTTTGACTCGGAATCAGAGTGAGTTTGATTCCGAATCAGAGCGACTTTGATTCCGAATCAGAGCGACTTTGATTCCGAATCAGAGCGACTTTGATTCATGGTGAAAAAGTAGCATCATAGATCGTACATGTTATCAGCCATGATGTCAATTCCTTTCAGTAAGCGCAGCTCGTGCACATGCTCAGTGCAGCTCTTCTCTTGGTTTGAGGGCACTTCCTGTATCTGATCTTTACTTCCCTCGAGCAGGAATCAGAGAAGCAGCAGACAGGAAGTCTACTAACACACACACGTTTCTGCGGCAGTGTCCCAAACCACATCCTGTCACCTACAGTGTTATGTGGTGAACATTTGTTTATGAGCGATTTGAGATGGAGTTGGTGTTACTCGAAGCACAAGAAGAGGAAAAGCAGGAGTAATAATCACAATGTCAGACACGCGCACACGCACACACACACACACACACACACACACGTCAGCTAACCTGTCGCTCAGGCTAATGCTAACGCTAAAGCTAAGCAGAGTTGTGCTGTTGTGGAAATGAGTTTATTCCTGCAATCACATATGAGTGTTTACACACACAGCGGAACTACACGAGTGTGTCCACAGCCTGCTTAGTGTCTCACACACACACACACATACACACATACACTCTCACACACACACACACAAAGATGCTGAGTAAGGACAAGACAACTGCGCACAGATCTGGGAAACATCACTCTCTCAAACACTTCAGTTTCAAATTTACAAACTTCCTCACACACACACACACACACACACACGTTTTCTCAGTTATATATCTT
>CM022777.1:884877-937377 GCA_012411365.1 Ameiurus melas
CTGTGAAGAAAAACGCAAAAACAACAGTCAGTGACCTCACCAACAACCTCCACAGGGCAGGGTGAAGGTCTCACTATCCACCGCTCAGAGAAGACTTCGAGAGCAGAAATATAAAGACTGTACCACAAGATGAAAACCACTCATCAGCAGTAAGAATCAGAAATCCAGACTGGAATGCACAAAGAAATACAGAGATGATCCACAAAAGTTCTGGAACCAAGAGGAACCTCTACCAAAGTGATGGAAAGGCCAAAGTGTGGAGAAAGAAAGGATCTGCTCATGATCCAGAACATACAAGCTCATGTGTGCAACATGGTGGAGGTAGTGTCATGGCTTGGGCTTGCATGGCTGCTTCTGGAATATTCTCACTAATCTTTATTGATGATGGAACTCATGATGGTAGCAGCAGAACGAATTCAGAAGTCTACAGGAACATTTTACACAGAAATGCATCCAAATGGATCAGGAGGAACTTCATCATACAGCAAGACAACGATCCAGAACACACTTCCACCTCAACACAGGACTTCATCAGGGGGAAAAGTGGAAGGTTTTAGACTGGACAAGTCTATCACCAGACCTTCACCCAACTGATCAACATCTCACCTCCTGAAGACGAGACTGAAGGGAGAACCCCCCACCGAAACAAACAGCTACTGGAAGAAGCTGCAGGAAAAACCTGGAGAAGTTGCAGGATTGATGCGGTTACTGCAAGTAAGAGAAATGCAACCAAATATTACATGTTCTTTACTTTCATTTACTTCAAGACTGATCTATTCCTATACTTTTTCTCACCTACAAAATTGTGTTGTCTGATAGAAAAGGTTGTGTGTTTTACGTTGTTTAACACGTCTAGATGTAAACACCACGAAATAAAAGCTGAAATCCTAAACACTCGTCTCATCTCCATCTTCTGATCTCAAACCCAGACATCTCAGTAAAACACTAGCAGAAGGTCGTCCTGCAGAAGAGACGGAGCCTGACTGCATTACGGATCAGATGCTGAATAAACACAGTTTAGATCTACCATAAAGATCACGTAAATTACGACACGCTTCACTTATTTTTTTTTTTACACGGCGCTAGTTTTACACTCATCAGCCACCCGAATCTCAACTGGGGTAAGCTAGCTGGTTATTTAGCGAGCTAACTGTATTAGTTTCATTATTGCGAAGTAAGATCCATTAGCCAATTATCTCCAACAATCTGGAAAACTGAGACACTTTGATTCTGCAGTAAAGTCTGAGTGATCTGCGTAAGCGTCACGATCCTTCTACCTGTCAATCAAAGCGACGTCAGCCAATCAGTGTGGTCAGCGTCTCCTCCGATGACGTCACATGAGCAGCGACGGAGATCGATACAACGGCGTCATTTTAAGGAGTAAGATATCAAACATCCATCCCACGGCACTACGGAGTTCTGGACTGTGATTGGTCGTCGGGTGGTGATTAGTTCTCTATAACGCACTCGTTCGAATACGTTATCGTTTCTGTAGCAACAGCTCGTTCACGGAGACTTGACACATGCCAGTCTATATATATATATATATATATATATATATATATATATATATATACGACACTGCAAATCATTTAAATGCTGAAAAAATTGGCACCCTGCATTAGACAACACTGCACAAACTACAAGAAAACCGCTGGAGCTCGATCATGTGACCGTGATCTGGTTAGTGATTGGTCAGATGCTGAAAATGTTCTGCATTTTGTTGAATGTTACATTGTTGCAGAGCGACATTTTTCACGTGCGAGTATCATGCATGTTTTTTTTTTTTTTGTATGGATTTTTTGGTCATCAGTTACGCAGCCTAGGAGGACGAGTGTGTGCTGACAGCCTTGACACACATAACCCTGCCTCATATTATCCAGTGTGTGTGTGTGTGTGTGTGTGTGTGTGTGTGTGTGTGAGAGAGAGAGAGAGACGTGATGAATCTTTTTTCAAACCAGATTAATTCGCATTAAAGGAGAAGGATAACAAATTGAGTCAATATACACCAGGTTAAAAGTAGCACAAAATGAATCGTTAGACTCTCGTACACATGAACTGGAGTTAGTGTAACGCTTAAAATCCCAAATCTTCAAATGTTTTAGACAAATTGCGATGTTTTGAGGAACCACAGATTTTAGACTATGCTGCAGGAAGTGGGCAGGGCTTAGAAAGGAATAAAATTGGGAGAAAATATATAGATAACACACAAAAAAACACACAACAACAAAGAATCCTATATAAGCACCAGGCATGTTTCTGGCCTACACGCTCTGTGTGTGTTGTGTGTGTGTGTGTGTGTGTGTGTGTGTGTGTGTGTGTGTGTGTGTGTGTGTGTGTGTGTGTGTGTGAGAGACAGACTGTTGCATGCGGGCTGAATGTGAACGTGTTTAAGGTCAGTGAAGGGTCTATTTCGTGCGTGTCGACTTTGGGATTCTCCAAACCCTTAGTTGTACACACACACACACACACACACACACACACACAGGTGATAATGGGTTAACATTTTATCCCGGTGTGTGATATTTTCTCGATGGGATCGGTTCTGTCCTCCTGGTTTCTCACACTCTCGGGAGTAGGCTGCCTAAGTAGGGCAGATAAAGTGCCATGTGTCCTTCTCACGGAAGGCAATCCCATAATTCCATGGGAGAATTTAAAAAAAGCCAACATGGAGGTCAGAAATGACATAAGAATGTCGATAAAGCACGGAGAATTTAATATCAGCACACACTCTGACTGTATGCTCTGTGTGTGTGTGTGTGTGTGTGTGTGTGTGTGTGTCACCTTGTACTCAGAGGCCTTGATGGGGCAGTTCTGGGTGTTGTTGCCCTGCGGGGGGGAGTGTGGGGGGCAGTCTTCTGACTCTTTTCCACTGTGATACACCACCCGATCCGAGATATGGATGCTGGAAGCACAGCCCATGCTTCTCTCCCGCTTCTTCCTCTTCTTCTCGTCTCGTTATGTCCTCCAAGCCAGGACGCCTAGCTAGGTCTTTCTTTTCCACTCGTGTTCTCCACTCTTTCTTATTCCGGACCTGTTAAGTCCTTTCGTTCGGTCCTCATACAAAGCTTTGTAGGTATTTAGTTCTCCAAACCAGACCAGGCACGTTATCTTTTGTACTCTTTTTGAAAAATCTTTTTAGTCCTCCACGTAAGGCCTCTTCTTGATCTTCTCAATTCCTCCAATCCAAGCTGAGATACTTTCTCCACTTCTTTTTTTTTTAATCTTCTTCTTCCCTTTGACTTCAGGCCTGTTATGTTCTCCACTCGTTCCTCTACTTCTTTTTCGTCCCTGTAAGTCCACTAAGAAGGCCCTTTAGATACTCAGCATCTAGAAGGTTCTACAAACCAGGCCAGGCACGTTAGTTCTTCTTGTTCAGTTCTTCTCCTCCAGCCCAGGCCTGGTCATGTTCTCCTCTTGTTCCTTTTTTATTTATTTATTTTTTTTACATCCACCTGGGAGGCCCTTTAGATACTCCACATAAGTTCTCCAAATCAGGCCAGGAACATTACGTTCTTCACTTCATTGTCTTCTTCTTCTGCTTCTCTTTTTGTCCTTTATTTCCCCGCGCGTATGCATTGATGATAATAGCAAATAATAATAATAATAATAATAATAATAAATGATGGTACTACTACTAATAATAATAGTAACAATAATAATAATACTAATACTAATAATAATAATAATAATAATAATAAGTCTATCTTCCTTTTCCCCCCCACCCCTGACCAGGAAACAGATTTCCTCTCGCGCTCAAACTCCATGGAGCTCCATTTTAGATCAAACCCACTTCATTCCACATCACCATCACCATCATCTTCTTCATCACCATCACCATCACCATCATCATGATCAGCATCACCACCACTCCGTCATTATGGCACTGTAACCTCTTTCTTTAAAAAAAACAAAACACAACAACAAAAGAGAAGAAAAGAAGGACAGAAATGTAGTCTTGTAGTTAGTTCCAGGCCGGAGTTTGGTCCATGTTTGGCCTGGTTTGATTTATTTTGATGTTGTTGTTGTTCTTCTCGTTGTTTGTGTTTGTTTACTCCACCCTGAAATCTGAAGAGAGATCAGCTTGTAGAGACGGAGGAGATCCTGTGCGCTTCACAGCGTTTCAACAGGCGAGAACCTTCCGTGAGCATGACTGCGGCGGATCAGATCCTGCGCCGTTCTTCACCCAGACCCACGTTCTACACCGAGACCCACGTTCTACCCCCAGACCCACGTTCTACCCCCAGACCGCGCAGTTTCCCAGGCGGTGTGCTCGCGCGCGCGCGCATCCGAGGTGGACAGGGACAAATCCGCGGTTTGAGAGAAGAGAAGGAGAGACGCGCTGAAGGGAGAACCGCACGGCCTCCGAGTTCTCCTCTTCTAGCAGCGGAAAAAGGGAGAGAGATGTGGGCTCGAGGCTGTCACACTGTCTGCGGGGAACCCGCTCAGATCCGCAAACAAACCCCCGGTCTGCGCCCTCGACTTCCCCGACTCGACCCCGAGCGCGTCGCGGAGCGGATCAGAGCCGAAACACGGCGGAAAAGCGGCGGAATAATGGTGTTCCTCTGCTCCTCGTCTTCTCCAGTCCTTCAGCGCTGCTTGACAGCAGCAGATCCAATAAAAGCACGCGCGAGGATTGACCTACAGCCTCTACTGACGTCAATGCAAATGAGCCGCACGCGGCCAATCAGAGGCGAGCGCAGCCGGCCTGGGAGGAGCGCGCGCGTGGCGGCGGCTTTGAAACGCACTCCTGGCTTTGATGTGATATTTAGACAGGATTTATTTTTATTTATGTATTTATTTATTTATTTTGACAAAAAATTTTAAAGACCAAAAAACTAAATATTTTATATTGTGTATAGAAAAAAAAACCTAGAGGAACCAACTAATGTGGCGTGTATACACACACTATTCTCTCTCCGCAAAATATCAGGCAATAATACAAACAAACAAACAAACAAACAAACAAATAAATAAATAACAGATGAATACATAAACAGATAGATAACACCAGCAAACAAACAAGCAAGCAGACACACATTCAGAAAGGGCGTGTGGAGATCCTACACACTTTTTGTGTTGTTACTATTTCAGCACACGTCGTGTTAAATTCTCCGCTACACACGACACGTGTTAAAGTATTGTCCGATCACGTTGTGGACCGCGATGCTGACGTCATCATCCGACCCTGAACTCGCCTCGGTGTGAATGTTCCATGCTTTCAGCTTCTGATCGTGACCGCGGAGGCAGAGTCCTGAGGCGAGGAGACCAAATGACCACAGGTAAGTTAGCGTTCATCACTGTTTAGCGTTAATTCGGGCCGAGTTCGTGGTATTCAGGCAGGGAGCTCTCGAACATGTATTCGTTATAAAACAGGAACTCAGAGAGTGATAATTAACTTTAGCTATCGCTACGGCTTCAACAGGGAACGTCGTGTACTGCTTCCTCGGTGTTGGAGTTCCACTGCTAGTGTCATGTGTTTATGTCGGCTGTGAAATATGGACTGAGGTTCTTCTGTAATTCTCTGTGTTTGTATCTGAGGCTCTGAGTTAGGGTTAGCTAGCTGAGTGATGCTAACCCTGAGTTAATAACCTTACTTTATCCTACAGCTTGCGGTAATGTTAGACATTCCCTTTCCTTTTTGAGAGTTAACGATAACGTAGCGTTACAGCTGTTCACCATGATGTAATGCAGAGACTGGCTTAACCTTAACTACATTTAGAAAGTGTTTCAGACAAGGCAAGCTGTAGTAATAAGCATTATGAGGATGTGTTAGAGCCGTGTTTCTTTATGTATTGGGTGAATGTTAATGCTGGGTAACAGGTGCAGACAGTCAGTGGCTAACGGAACTTAGCGGCTAGCTCAGTAATGTCGAGGTTAAACGTTCTTCACGGTTTACGTGACAGAAAGAGAGGATGGCGATACAGTGGGTTGCAATGCTTTCCACTACCTCTGTGATGTTGCTTGACTTAATTAAGTTGCGGCGGTGAGGCGCTAAAGGCTGGAGAATAAATATTCGTAAGTTAGCTAGCTTTTCCTGCTGAGTCTACAGCACCATTTTGTTCATCAGGAGAGCCGAGGTCACATTTCCGAACTTACACAATCTGGGATTCTGTAACGCAACGTCTCAGTTAAAGCACGTAGGCGTTTGTTCATATTTTATATCTAACCAACACTCTCCTTGCTCTTTTGCAGCTTTTCAGACGGAAGCGAGTGGGACTCCTGTCTTCAGAGATGGAAGGAGATTTGTAATCAGATGCATAAACTCTGATTCTTACATCTGTCAAATGTTTCAATACGTCACCTAAATGTCATGAGATGATTTGTTTCGTTTGTGAGCACTCCAGTAGAATTTTAGCACACAAACAAATTGCATTTTTTGCATAATAGTAGGGAAAAAAGTATAAGCAACACATCTGTGTTATTTCCGTGTTGTTTTTTAACACATAAGTTTTAACACGTGTGATAAATGTACTAACTCACTGATGAAAATGTGTGTTTTCCTTAACTAGACACACATGCTATGTTATTTTGAACACATCGGTTTTAAGAGTAGATACACACATACATACAGATCGATACATAACGTTATACAGAAAGAAATAAACCAAACACGATATTTACATCATATTTTAGGCAATATTTATACAGAAATAAATCTAAACACTAAAATCGTGTGTACTAAAACTATTTCTATTGTACGATTATAAATACATTTCACACCCAAACAAATAAATGTGTGAGGTTTTGTCCCAACAATTTAGATTTTACATACATTACATAAAATGCTTTAAAAATCCATCCATCCATCTTCTATAGCGCTGGAGTCTATCCCAGGGAGCATGGGGTACACCCTGGACACACACACACACACACACACACACACATACACTACAGACACTTTGGACTAATCAGCCTACCAAGCATGTCTTTGGACTGGGGGAGGAAACCAGAGTGCCCAGAGGAAACCCTGAGTAGAAAACGCAAACTCCGCCCTCACAGGGCCACGGAATGTCATGTACAATCTAAAACATTTTTTTATTTAAAAACCCAATAAAAAAATTATCTGATTAAAAAAAAAATCATGGAGAAAGAAATAAAAACGTGATGTTTATACAAAAAAATTGACTACTATATGTAAAGAGAAATAATTCTATGAAGTGAAAATAAATCTAATATAAGTTCTTGACAAGAATAATAAATGATCTGATGGTAGAAACCAATCTTTCTAGAGAAACAAACTAATATGTAGTTCAAATAGACTATCTGTACTTAACAAAAAAAACAACAAAACACTTTATAAATGTTCTGATGATAGACCCAATAACTGTTATACACTGCGTGATGATTTAGCCATAATAACACCGAGGCTCTAAAAAAGAAAATGTCAGACGTCGAACACTAAGATTCGAAAGATTCTGCCTCTAGACAGTTGATTTTATTTGATGCACTTTTATTATTTTTAGAAACGATGAAAAAAGTCTAGAAATGATTTTCCCGTTGAAAAGAGCAGAGTTTAAACCCTGGGAGTGTCAGAAAATCTCCTGAGCAATGGTTTAGTAATTAGTTTTATTATATATTAAGGTTCTTAACCCTCGGCTGCTCAGCTCTACGCCGGGATGGGATTCTGCCTCAGGAGTAAGTGGCTTTAGATAAAAGCGTCTACTAAATGGATACCTGCGGATGAACGTTGTGTAATTGTGTGTTGTGTAGTTTTAAGACGGATACACAACCAGACAAACAATGAATGAGATACACAATGAGGTACGTCACCGCACTGTTCTGTGAAAGGCGTTCCCCGTCTTCTTCTTTTTATTTCTGTTTGGTTAAAGGTGCACTACAGCGGGAATAAAAGATTAAAGACTACAGTGTATTGTATGTTATGTTGGTGGAGGGATATAAACTCGCACAGCTCACATGCTGCACAAATGTCGGGGGTGGGGCAACTTTATTAAAGGCCACGCCTACACAGCAACATGATCAAATACAATTCTTGTCAGATTTCTACAGCTTCTATATGACATATGCTGCTTTAATTCCGGACGTGTGCAACACGTGATTTTCACAATTCTGTGTAAATTAGACGTGACGCAGTACAGCGACAAATCCAAACGATCCGCTCGAATGATTGTTTGGGACCGATCGTACGGCGCGTGTGGTCTGACGTTTCTTCAGTTCCCAGCTCACAATTTTAGCTCCTACTTGCAATTTATTCGTGTTGACTGTTCGACTCAAAACTTACTGATGGAAGTGATTCCACCATTAAATGTGTTTAAATAAAACTTGGAAGGAAGTAACAGAGATCTCTGGTGCCTCTGGTGAGTGTATGTAGCTAGTACAGTTAGCTTACTTTGCTAATCTGAGACGGACGCTAATACAAAGCCGAGGAGGTAACATGGAAAATCACACCACACTGATTAGTGCTTTATTGTTTAACTAGTTCACGTTAGAATGTATTGATCGCTACTACAATTTCTCATAAGAACTAAAAAAAAAACTAGACAGGCCACACCCACAAGTGACAACAGTAGAAGAGAGTAAAGTAAGCTAGTAGAGTAAGCTTAGCTACTAAATAACTAAGTAAACCTAACTACAAAATTACCCACATGAGCTAGTTAAGAAAGATGTGAGGTGACATGTTCATCCACAATCAAAAATATGACTGTTAGTTCTGATACAAGTGATTCACTTACAGTTGAAAACAATTTCTAGAATTATTCGCTTACATTCAAGATTCGAAGCTTTAATTGTCACATGCGTGTCCGTAGCTGGTGCTAAGCTGCAAGTTTCATTTGTTCAGGTCTCCTAGGATTCACTTACATTTGTAAACAACTCCTCCAGCGATTCACCTACGTTTGTAAATGACTCCTTGAGTGATTCACTTACATTTGTAATCGACTCCTCAAGAGATTTATTGTTCAGACAGCTTGAGAATATTTTGCCACACGTGCGAGCCTCAACAGTGCTGTGAAACCACCCAGTGTCTACATCTAATAAAGACAAATCTACAACGTCACACAGACTTCCTGTTTCTTACTTCCTGGAGTTCCCCTAGTTCCCTAGTCCTTGGCACTTTGCTTTACTGTGCGTTCCTATTTTTACTCTTAGTTATTAAAATTCCTAACATCTACTCATTCCAGTCCCTCGTATTTCCCTCGTTTTCTAATCACAGTCTCTGTTAGGTTCCCAAGTTTTTATAGTGCTTGTCCACTGTGTGTCTGTTTCCCATCCTATAACATTACCCTTGAAAGTCCGAAGAGTTTCTCCAGAGGTTATCAAGTGTTGACTGGTGTTTAGCACAAGGAGTGTGGAGTGATGTGTGAACCTGAACACAAGGGGGCCAATACTTTAATCTTCAGTGGAAATATACCGAAACGCACTTTCACGTTTTCATGTATCAAACTGCATACAAATGAATTTATTTGTAAATTGTTCACAGGAGAAAATCCAGTTTGTTGGGAAGATTGAATGAAATTTGACAAATTTAATGACTTGAAAATAAGCAATTAAAAACTAATTAGTAATTGTGCCCTATAAATGGAGGAAGGGTTAGTGTGTGTCCGTGGCAGCTGACGTGCTGCAATGGCTGAGCTGCGTTACTGGAAGATTTAGTGTTTAGTCGTCAGCAGGAAAAATGCCTGATTTTACGGCTGCGTGTTTTTTTTCAACGCAAGTTGTGGACGCTTTTGTGCTTTTTTTTGCAGGTTGAGTCGCACAAAATAGTTCTGCACTCTTCCACGGTGATGTTTGTTGGTAAATGAGACCTTTTAGCTGTACTCATGTTCGACACACATGAATCGAAGTGCTTTGGATGAATGCCCTCTGTGATGACGTCACATGACACGTCTGGGCCCCAAATCTGCGGAAAATCTGCAGTAATTTTTTTTTTAAATGACAAGCTCCTTCGAAGTTTGCTGGATTTTGTGTTCATTTCTGCGATCGCAAAATCGCTAAATCCTGGAGGGACTGATGAATCAGCTGTGCATGAACACACTTGGTCATTTATGGCTGATTGGGTGTTTATCAATGTGTGCATGTTTGAGTATGAAGAATTTTATTTATTTTAGTAAATCTTGAAGAATTTTTTTTTTACCTCAGTTTGGCTATGTAAACATTTAAGCAACACATTACCAAAAAGTTTCATTTGACCAATCAGTGATCTACACTGTTTCTAGCCACACCCATGCAACTCTACTTATATAATACAGCAGTTCAAGAAGGGAAGCAAATTATGCGCAGCATCTTATGTACGGCACGGCTCACTAGCAATTGGAAATTGGAGCAAAATATGAATTGTGGTTCATTTAACAATGAACGAGTGATCCATATAAATAGATAGAATAGCACTATCAGAAAAAAAGTGCTGTAAGTTCAAAAATTTCCTAGTTTTCAATCTGGATTTTTTTTTTCCTTATTCTAATACCTCCTAGAGCTCACGTTTTGTACTTCCTGTCTCTTCTAGTTCTCTAGTCACCACTTTCTATTCTCTCCAGGTTCCCCTAGTTCTCGAAGTTCTAGTATCTCCTAATAACCTAGTTCTCTAGTTACAACCTCTCTTAAGGTGCAGCCCTGCTCTCTAATGGATATCTCTTTAATTCCTCGATCCTTCAGCCCGTGACCTGGAAACCTATCTAAGCCTGTCATCTTCAAGGACGTGTTAACTCTTTATAGTCGCTTAAAAAAAGCAAGCAACAAGGAGCTAACAGGCTTCCAGATTAAGGATACATGAGTGATTGCTATGCATAAGTCTTTTATTTTTATTTGAATGTGAAGAATAAATGCTCCAAATCACACAAAAAACAAATGAAATTGAAGGATATGATAATAAAAATCAGTCATACCAAAATAATAATATTCATTTTAATAATAATATTAATTAAATTAAAAAAACAACGGATGGGTCAGCAGATACAAATAAAAACCTTGGATAAAAGTGTGGTACGTTTAAAATGTCATTCATACGTTTGTATAAATGAAAACATTGACATTGAAGTGTGTGATAGAAATGAAATTGCACTGAATTGTGTAACATTCAGATTTGTTACGCCATGTTCAACATCACTAATACGTGAAGCTGCTTCAGAGTGACTCTGTAGTAAAACAAGGCAGTAAAGGTCTCCTATCAATAGAGTGCTGCAGGGATGACGTATTTTTGTAGGCCAACCCAGACGTTAGCATCACCATGGTTCCCTCGACAAAAATACAACAGGATTTTTCCATTGGCTTTTGGAAAAATAAACTCTGTGACCAACAAAAGATTATGATTCTTACACTTTTCGCTCATCAAGATAATCTTCACAAGTGAACACAACTTGTATGACTTTTGAAGCCTAAATACAATTGCCAGTAGCATAAAGCTAAAGTTATAAACTAAAGCTAAGTTGGAAAGTTTGAGTTGGAATAGTTTGCAACAACGCGAGTATAAACACAACGAGCATGTAGTAGACAAGTTTCCCTGTTCTGCGTGATGACGTTTAATGTCCCTGACAATCTCCCATTTAGTCCCATTTAGCCACTTGTTAGCAACCGCCTTTTTCAAAGGACGTAAAAGCTTTAAAAATCACGAGTGGGTTATTGCTGGTGCATTTTACGTCATAAAATAAAACGTAAAAATATCTTGAGCTTGTGTTGACCACAGACCTTATTTCAGACATTTAACCAAAAACCCATTGATGTTGGGACCATGGAACCGGAAGTGCTAAAATGCTAACTCATTTCTGGGTTTTAAGACTCATTGCTGCTCCACTCTATTTCTGTTTTCTTTGCATCATTAGAGCGCGGAGCTAAGAAAGGAAACAAGGAGATGCAATCAAAGAAATGAGAACCACCCTGTTTCACTAGTTTCATAGTCTTACTGTGCTTTCTCCTAGATTCTTAGTTTCCGGTTCTATTCTGGTTCTTCTTGTTTCAACGTTCTTGAATCTCCTACCTCCCCATGTTCTCGAAGTTCTATAGTCTCTCATCATCTCACTAGTTCTTTAGTTTACTTCTTCTGTTTTTCTTCGGCACACTGAAGTCTTGAGCTTTCTTCTGTTGTGGTGTATTGGTGTAGCCTACATGTGCAGTGATCATGTAGGATGGGGTTCCAGTGGAGTCCAGCGACACACAGGGAATAGTGTAACATAGCCAAGAGGTCGTGTACATTTTTTTTCTTTATTTTTACATTTTGTCACAGTGGTAGACATCACAACCCACCATTACCAAAGTTATGATTTATTATTGAGTGATTATAGACATTATGTAACAACAACAAAAAAAACAACCTAAAAATATTGTACACTTTTGATTAATAATGCTTATGTTGTGCTTATAAAATACATTTGCAATTAGAGGGTGCATGGAATTTAATATCCATCCATCCGTCCATCTTCAACCGCTTATTCCTTCTTCAGGGTCGCGGGGAACCTGGAGCCTATACCAGGAAGCATGGGGCACAAATCGGGCGGGGTACACCCTGGACACAGTACCAGTCCAGCACAGGAATGTAATATTTTGATTTTAATATATTCTTAGCAACAAACAACTAACTCGAAAAAATAAATGTACTGCAGCATCAAGTGTTCGTGAGGCTCATCCTTTTAGAGAGAGAGAGAGAGTGATTGAGTGATTGATTCATTGATTGATTCGTTGATTCATTGATTGATTCATTGATTCATTGATTGATTCATGATTCCTCAGTTATTTGAACACCTGAATCGGCTCTCCCCGATGTTCGCCAGAAATAGCTGATTCAAACAGCCGATTCGCGCGCGTGCAGCGTTCCTTGGTGTTTTACCTCAGAGAAAGTTGAGCGCGAGAACTCTGTGGCAGGAAATTGATCAGTGATGAACTTGGTATTTTTTTATGAAAGTTTTCCAGTCTGTCCTTCTGTGAAGTAAAGAAGTAAAGTGAAGTTCATTATTGTCACCTAGATGACGAAACCCTTGTTTTTATATTTCTTTATCATTGAATATGTGAACTTGGACTTCCTCTTCAGGCCACAGAGGTAGTGTTGTCAGGTCAGATTAGCGAGTTAGCTCCATCGACGAACCTGAAGTGTGTCCCTTTCAACACGTCCTCCAACACACATCATTCAAGTAAGTATTGGCACTCTCCGTAGCTAATCTACTTTAGCTAATGTTAGCATGGTTATGACTAGCTCACGCTGATGGTGTATGAGACTTAAGTAAGCTAGTCTAATGCTTTTATTATTTATTTATTTATATGTATGTGCAGCAGTGCTGTGCTCTGGTTCTTTGTTTCTAAAATGGGAAATGATTAAGGGAAAAAAACTGCCGTCCCTGGGTGGGCTCGAACCACCAACCTTTCGGTTAACAGCCGAACGCGCTAACCGATTGCGCCACAGAGACCCGCGTGCACCCGCTGACATGCCGGCTTCCTTTGAAACAGTTCCGTGGGTTACTTTAGTGTTTCAGCCTGTAAGACTGGGATGAATGAGATTACTGAGATGGAACCCATGAAGATGGTTTAGGACTACAGTTTCCATGATCAGTTCTGCACGCGAAGCAGTTGGTAGCTTCCAGGAAACAGACCCCATGTGAAACTATAAAGTCTTCATTTTTTGTTCATGTGTGAGTTTAGAACTGTATGATGATAAACCTGGTGACTGGTTAAGTAACAGTGTCAGCAGAGGTCCACACACAGAGATCAGCCATTAGATGAACACCGGTGGGGGAAGGGGTGGGATGGAGATTTATTAGGCAGCAAGTGAACAGACAGTTCTTGAAGTTGACGTGTTGGAAGCAGGAAGAATGGGCAAGCGTAAGGATCTTATTAACTTTGACACTAATTTGGGATGGCTAGGCGACTGGGTCAGAGCTTCTCCAAAACAGCAGGTGTTCCTGGTGTGCAGGGGTTAGTTCCTACCAAAAGTGGGGAGTGAAGGCCAGCCTGTCTCACAGAAGATCTACTGCAGCACGAGCTGCTGAGAAAAGTTCGTCTTAACATGACCTATCAGGCGGGTGGTTTTCATGTTATGGATGATAGCTTGTATTTATCATGTAGGATTTTGTGTTTCACAGCTCCCTCTACTGACGTAATAAAGCTATTGTAGTTAAAAAATTCGAATGTACTTTGCGTTTTATGTGTTACTTTAACTGCTATAGTTCCCTGTGCAGCAGTGCTGTGCTTTGGTTCTTTATTTATTTAAAATGGGAAATGATTAAGGGAAAAGAACTCGTCGTCCCTGGGTGGGCTCGAACCACCAACCTTTCGGTTAACAGCCGAACGCGCTAACCGATTGCGCCACAGAGACCTGTACGTGATCCGGAACACTCTCTTCCTTTCTAGCAGTCACGTGGGTGTATACTGCTGGAGCAGGGTGTAATGTACTTGTATTACATTGTTCAGATCTGTGGCTCGATGCCTGGTAGAGAAACCTGCGTCTCCGAGAGAGTAGAGCTGTGCACATCTGGACCTTAACAATTTCCTCAATTTGGCTGTTATGTCAGATTGGATGGAGACCATTTGGTGAACAGCAATTTTCAAGTCCTGCTGTAGATTCATAGGGGGGCTTTGATTGGGAGGTTCTTGGTGTTGCACCACTCCAGTATCTGTGCTTATGGTTGTTGCCCTGTGTTGTTGTTGTCATTTCTTCCTTGTAGCCTGCAGTACTGTACACTCGCGATGTTTTCCACTCATTTATTCAGGTTCTCTTTAATGTAAGTGGTTTTGACATGGCTGTATGTGTTCATATAACCAGTAGAGGGCAGTAGAGGCTGTTGTTAGTGATTTACATGTTAAACACAAAGCACAGCAAAGCTTCAGTCACTTGGTGTTCTATTATTCCTGTAAGTCCACACACAGTTAAAACTTTGTCACACAATGTTGTCAGAGAAATGTAAAATTATTGTGTGCATATATATATATATATATATATATATATATATATATATATATATATATATATATATATATATATATATATATATATATATATATATATATTACAGATTATGGTTAGTGAGTAACCCTAAGCGTTAGCATTTCAGCAAGGTCCAAATCATTTGTACAAAACATGTAGGACTTGATTAAATTGCGACTATGTAGGTTTTATTAGCAACTAATGTATTTAATAGCCTGGAATATTAACTTTTAATCACTAACTGTGTTGACCATGACATGACAATCTTACTTTCTAGACTTGCAAAACAGATTTGGTTGCATTTTATGCATTTTTCTCAGTTTTCACAGATAGCTTTTTTTATTTTTTACTCTGACTACACCTGCTAATAAATGTACAGAATGGTATTCAGTCATGGCTACAAACAAAAGTGCTGGAAACCACTAAGCGTGGACAACCTTTGCTGAATTTTATTTATTTATTTATTTATTTTATATGTGAGTTTATAATGTATCTCCCATTTAATTGCAAAGCAAGTTATATACGGTATTATAAATGTCTTGTATTTATTTAGTACTTCACTGCTCCCTCTACCGACAGAATGTCATAGCAAGTAAGTTATTCTGATGTATTTTATTTTAGTGTTTTATTGTTGCTGTTATTTATGTATTTTTTGTTTTGTGAAGCAGTGCTGTGTTTTGGTTCTTTGTTTATTAAAAATAGATAATGAATAAGGAGAAAAAAATTGCCCGTCCCTGGGTGGGCTCGAACCACCAACCTTTCGGTTAACAGCCGAACGCGCTAACCGATTGCGCCACAGAGACTTGCTTGTATAAATGATCAACACCAAGTCCTTTTGAAAGACGCCCTTAGTACACAAAGTTCTGTTTTTGCTGCAGAAAGATGGTCGCACTGGGAAAGGGCTCACACATCTTCTTCATCTCGTATGATACGGTCTCCTCCAAAAGTATTGGAACAGCAAGGGCAATTCAATTATTTTCTCTATATGTGTTTAAAATCAGAAGATGAATATGAGACAGATCAGAATTTCAGCTTTGATTTCCACGTATGTACGTCTAGATGTGTTAAATAACACTTTTTTTTTAAATAACTTGGAGCATGGCACTTTTTATTTGCATCCATCCATTTTCCATTTTCCCCCTCAAGTGATCAAAAATATTGGAACATGTGACTGGTTGGTGTTTCTTGGTGCTTGGTGCACATTGAGCATAGCCAATACAACAATTTGTAATGTCCCGAATATGTAATCAACCACTGGTGTTCTAACAACCAGACATGGAACAGGTTGGCAAATGAAGACAACAGCTGATGAGAGAAACACTGTGAGAGTTGTGACATCACCAATAACATCGACATGGCAGGGGTGAAGGTATCACAACCCACCAGAAGTGCAGAAATATAAAGGCCTTTCCACAAGATGCAAACCACTTGTCAATAAGAATCGTAAAAGCCAGATTGGAATTCGCAAACAAAATACAGAGATAAATGCACTTATATAGCACTTTTCACTGTGTCTCATTCACCAATCTTCACACACACCAATTCAAGGTGCTAACTTGCCATCAGGAGCAACTTGGGGTTCAGTGTCCTGCCCACACTTCAGCAAGTGAAGTCATGCAGGCCAGGAATCAAAACACCAACCCTACAGTTAGCAGGCAACCCACTCTACCACCTGAGCCACAGCCACCACATGAACCAAGAGGAACCTCTACCAAAGTGATGGAAAGGCCAAAGTGTGGAGAAAGAAAGGATCTGGTTATGATCCAAAACATACAAGCTCATGTGGGAAACATGGTGGAGGTAGTGTCATGGCCTGGGCTTGCATGGCTGCTTCTGGAACATTCTCACTAATCTTTATTGATGATGGAACTTATGCTGGTAGCAGCAGAATGAATTCAGAAGTTTACAGGAGCATCCTGTCTGCAGATTTACAGAGAGATGCATCCAGTCTAATTAGGAGGAAATTCATCATGTAGCAAGACAATGATCCAAAAGGTTAACTGCCAACACAACAAATGACTTTATTGGGGTGAAGTCAGTCACCAGACAGCATATAGTGGAAAAAATAGAATTGGCTTTGCTGTTCCAATACTTTTGGTGGTTACTGTATATCCATCCATCCATCTTCTACCGCTTACTCCTTCTTCAGGGTCGCGGGGAACCTGGAGCCTATCCCAGGAAGCATCGTGCACAAGGCGGGGTACACCGTGGACAGGGTGCCAGGGACTGTATATATACTGGTGAATTTTATATACAAATGATCTCACTAATAAAAGTTATTATGGCAACCAGTAGTAGGAACTCCTGCTGACAGCTTCATAGTACAGCAACTGGAGACTTGCAGCAATAAAATTGCTGCGTTTAAACCTACGTTAACCTACAGTATATTCAAACTAGCATGTGACATTTGTCTCTTGTAGGTGTGGCTAGGCCAGAGTTTTATTAACTCTGATGATACATTTTATATATATATATATATATATATATATATATATATATATATATATATATATATATATATATATATATATATATATATATATATATATATATATATATATATATACACACACACACACACACACACATATACACACACACACACACACACAAGGTCATGGGGGGAAGGACACACAAACGCACATTCACTAGATTTAGAGATGCCAGTCAGCCATGTCTTTGGACCGGGAGAGGAAACCCCGGAGCAACACCACCCAGACTCACTCGTTATTATCAGAGATCCTCACCTGTGAACTTCTAAATAACAGACAGCGCATTTCAAGCCCCACCAGGTGATGACTCTTTCTGTTGGAAATCAACAACTCGCTGACGACCTACCTATTTCTGCTGCAGATTTGAAAAGCACACTCACACCCCTCACCCGCTCTGACCTTCTCGCCACACAACTGCTAACACCTCCCCTCTCCTGTTATAGGCCCAGACAGTGTCTCACCCACCTGTTTGAAAGTCTGCACTGAACAGCTGTCACCCATCTTCACCCAGATCTTCAACAGATCACTGGAGCAGTCTACAGGCACTTCCTTCTTCAAACGCTCCACCATCATCCCCGTCCCAAAGAAACCCAAGATCACAGGACTGAATGACCACAGACCTTTTTCTTTGATGTCTGTGGTCATGAAATCATTTGAGAGACTGGTGTTGGACCACCTGACGGACATCACTGGACCCTTACTGGACCATGTCAGTGGATGATGCAGTCAACATACATCAATGTTAACTGCATCAAAATCAACACAAGAATGGTTTACTGACCACAAAATCGAGGTCCTGCCATGGTCATCAAAGTCCCCTCACTTGAACCCCATAGAAAACCTGTGGGGTGAACTGATCAGGAGACCCTGAAATTTTGAAGGATCTGAAGAGATTCTGTACAGAGGAACGGTCTCAGATCCCTTGCCATGTATTCTCCAACCTCATCAGGCATTATAGGAGAAGACTCAGAGCTGCTATCTTGGCAAAGGGAGCTAGCACAAAGTATTGACTAAAAGGGTGCCAATAATTGTTGCACACCTATATTTAACAAATATCTTGTTTTTGATAAACCTATGTTGTGTTTGCAATTGTTTGATATCCATGAGAGCCGAGTATTTTTGTGAAATTGTTTAAACAAAAGATCAAAAGGTTCAACAATAAAGACAATTTTTCACAGCACATATTTACCAAGGGTGCCAATATCAATGCAGGTCACTGTGTCTGTCCTGCTGTCATGTTTTAATCATTTATTTAAATTACCATTGTTTTTTTTTTTTTTTTATATAACCGCAGATCACATTCACACACCTCTCTCACTTCACAAGGCTCAGAGCAGCTAACAATGTTCCCCCAAAAACTGAATAGAATCATTTCCTGTGACACACAAAGAGCAGCGAAGCAGCACAGAGTCAGCTCTGCTACTGAAGATGACAACGCAGGCAGGATATCAAACCAGCATTTCATCATTCACCTCTTTAGAAATACAGAAATTACAGAAATGATGGGAAACAAGCAAAAATGGATGCTGGAGAATAATTGTAAGAACAAAAAAAAAATCTGTATTTTTAATACAATTTAAAATATATATTTACAGTTTAGCTGTGTGAGGATTCGTGTTAGTGCCTGTGATGACCAGCAGGGGGAGACCTCACTAAGTGGTATCTCCTCCTGATGACCTCAAGAGTCGTTGACAAGAAACCTTACAACTTATCATTTTAATATATATATTGTAAGAAAATTGAGTGTGTAATGATCTACTACAAAAAAGGTACAAAATTGATATTAGAATCAATTGTTTAAGAAAAAAGTGTATTTTTCTGAATCATAAAAAGGAGGTAGTAACTTTCCCATATGTATTTTTTAAAAAAAATTCCTGGCCATGTTTGTTGTCTTGGTGACGCTGAGAGCAGAACTTCCCTGGGCATTATGGGATGGCAGGGCGGACTTTCCTACAGTAGTTGTAATCCCTTTCAGACTGCTTACAAATTCCTCAGATTTCACAAATTCAAAAACTGTGATTTTACTTCTGATGATTGAATGGAGATTAATCTTTGTTGTATTTTTGCACTTGGTTGGCTCCCTGATCTCTGGAAATCAAACAAGTCTTTAATTTAAACTCTTGTCATCGTTTTGCATTGAATTTGTGTGTTTTGTTTGTTTTCGCTTTTAAATTAGTTGTAGCTTGCACAGTTCTATAAGCCAGAAATTCAGTCGTTATTGAGATCGTGAGTGGGTGTCTGTTTGCGAGCTTGCACATGCACTGCTAAAAAAATAATAGCGCAAAAAATATAATGACATTTTTTGTAAAAAATAAGACTTCTTAACTGTTACAGTCAGGTCTAAACGTTTGAGTGAACTACACAGTGGCAGAAGGAATAATATAAAGTGGAGACAAATCTACTTCCGTTACAGATGTTTTTAATTAGTGGAAATTTTGAGCTGTTGAATTGATAGAATTTTGAAACGCTGTAATTATTAGCACACTCAGACTTTAGGACCTGACTGCATTCAGATTATTAATCGTTATTGCTGTGTGAATGTGAACTCAATAACTGCGTAGTTTTCTGGCAGGTTTAGTGGAAGTACGACTGCAGCATTCCTCTGCGTCGGACGTCTGTGGTCCAGCAGTGGAACCCTCCGCCCAGGGAGTTAGCATGACGGATGCTCACTTTAATCGTCTTTATACCTGTTAGAAAAACACACGTAAATATGCACTGGTACAACATCTATACAAATGATCTCCTAAAAGCTCCCACTTGAATTTTGTATAGTGGTTTACATAAATATTACAATGTGGAACTGAAATGAAATGGGAGTGTGCTTATGAATTATTTCCCAGAGTAATTTTTCTCTCCATCTTGCCTTCAACTCTAGCCAGTTTCCCAGTCCCTGCTGATGAAAGGAATTTACACAACATGATGCTACAACCACCATGTTTCACAGTGGGAACAGTCTTCTCAGACTGATTAGCAGTGTTGGGTTTTGTGAGAAGTCCAAAATGTCTGAGTCTCCAATATGTATTTTGGTAAACTTCAAATGGCATTTCAAACGAGTTGCCACTCTTCCACAAAGTGCTGTGTGGAATGTTCAGGCTGTGGTTGTCCTGTGTGTTTGTCCTATCTTCAGTTCCTTCAGAGTTCTCCTTGTCCAGTTCAGACTGGGGAACCTCACTAAGATCTAGTACGGTAAAGTGTGCTGTGTCGATCAGTAAAAATGATTTTCATGATACTTACCAAGATTTTCAAACATTTTTTGAATGGTAGTCTCGTTAGCATCCACCATGACACGTTTCTCGTCCAGCATCAGGACGTTCATGGACAACCACTTGGAGGACATCCAGAGTGGGTGATCTGAGACAAATCGAATTGTGACAGCATACATATTTATGCTTTATTGTTATCTGAACTTTTACATGATGAGTCTATCTATTTTTTGTTTGAGATTTAATGCTCTTAATGTCTGATAACTTCAACAGGAATTTTATTCTCAGACTTTCGGACTGGAAGGTATGTGGTTTTCACTACCATGTGCATGTGAAACTCACCATCAGGAATTAAAGGTGTTGGTGGACACACCACCGTCCATCCAGCCTTCTTAAACATCTCAATCTGCACAAGGACACCAGACACTTGACATCAGACATTAATGGTAACTATAGAGCACTTCCAATTGTATCACCACAGTTTGCTATTGGCCTAGGTCCTGGCCACCTTCATTGTTTGCTGTGTTCCAGTTCCTTTATTCTTCATTTCCTTTTTCCTAGTTTATAGTTTCTTTGTTCCTAGTCTTCACATTTGTAGGGTAGAAGTTTTATTTATTTTTTTGTTTGTTTCCCTGTTCCCAACTTTCTTGTTTCTTCTCATTTCTTTTGATCTTTTCTAAGATTCCACTTGCTTGTGTTTTATGCCATGTAGAAACACGTCACCTCTCACTCTGAGGTATCAAGTAGCTCACCTGAATTAGGGGGTAGATCTTACCTGTTGCTAACCTTATAAAAGTGGGGAGGTGTAATAACAATGTCAACTTAATTAAGTCCTCCTTTGAAAAAGGAGCTTCCTCTTTATCTTGATTCAGTATAGACTATAGGAGGTTAAAAGCCAACACTACTCCTAAGCAAAGGGCCTAGTAGAGAAGCATAAAACAAAAAGGGTGTGGCACTCACCTGGCGGCATGGTCTGTCTGGATTGGACAGCACCAGTCCGGGTCCGATGATGTTAAAGGTGGCGTCGATGTGCTTGGGGTTCGGATCCTTAAATGAGATGACGTGCACTTTGTAGGTGGGAGCGAGGTGACGCCTCATCCACTCGATTCCCATAAAGTTAGTAACCTGTGAGCAGGTGTGAACATCATTAACTCTTTATAGTCTGTTCTCTGAGGGAATAGAATTTTAAATATATATATAAATGATCTAATTTAAAGATGCAACAGAACCCAATATTACTAAGTAGAGAACACTACAGCATACTTCCTCGTGGAGATGTCATTGGCTTTGATATCAAGCCACAAACAATATGGCAATAAAATATCTGCGGAGAAAACGGACTTCGTGTGGAGACGTTACTCGGCATGCTCTGACTGGAGCAGCTGACCAGACACGCTACATGATCAAGCCTGGGATTGGGTGTTACAAACAAGGCATGCTCAAGCCAGGTCATTCAAAGATTGATGACTTTGTAGTACAGCAACCTTCTTCCTGTAGTCGTAGAAATTGTCACAACAAAAGATTTGAATAGCACCACCTGTAGTACTGGAGTACTAGTACATGATGGCCAATATGAAATCACAGAGAGTATGCAAGCTTGTAAGCTTGAGAAGGTGGTTCTCCATCGTCTCCATATGAAGAATGCTGAGGTGCTTGGGAGATTAATAAAGCTAACACTCAAAACAACACATTTATGTATACACACACACACACACACACACATTCCTTACACCCAATCCTTCATGTGTGTATGGGATTTTTTTGTCACCTGGCTCCTCTGCACAAACAGATCTGTTCCGGCTCGGATGAAATCAGCAGCATCAAAACACGGTTCATGTTCAGTAGTGACAAACTTTCCCTCTACAGCCAGTTTGAGTTTGTCCTCGACTGTACGGATTGGGTAATCCTACACACACACACACACACACACACTTTTATTACTACACAGAATGACCACTAGAGAGGGTAGTATGCAAATTTGCTAAAACCACATGACTTTAACGTGTGTATTATAACAGTCGAATGTGCAGCTGCAGCACAAGAGGAGAGCTAGTGCTATTACACCATTCTACGGCCTGTTTTTTTCTCCCGAAGCTTTACCCTGACCCTGTCCCCCAGTCCCCAAGAGCGTATAGGATCCCACATAAACTCTGCATAGCAATATGCAAATTATATATAAAACCGACTTTCTGTGTTCTTCTTTTCCAGATGTTTCGTGGAAGAAAGATCTGTTTCTGTCTATCGTCTGTTTTTCAAAGCTAATTTTGTCAGGCTGAAATGCAGTGAACACCTGAAGTGGATCAGTCAGTGCTCTAATTTAAATCTGATTTCATTACGTCTCCTTTACAGCTCCATGTTTACAAGAACAATCCCCACTCGAACAAAACCACCAGGTAGAAAGAGACTCATTTATGAGACGTGAGAGAGTTTTTAAAAGTGTGTAAGAGAGTTGGAAGAAGAGGGAGGGTGATAAGCAAGAGATCGTTTTGCTGAGTGCGAATGACCTTGATTTAAAATAAACACACCTGTCCTTAATAGAAACCTGAACACTCTGGAGTACGCTCACTAACTCACTCCAGAAAACAGGAGCTGAAGAGTAATTCATAATAATAACAATAATAATAATAATAATAATAATAATAATAATAATAATCTCTCACTCTGTACAGAAACATATCTGCTCACTAACTACCTAAAATACCAGCAGGCCAACTACCTGAAATGTTAAGTTGATTTCAGTCCAGACCTCATCAGGATATGATGTAGGGTGTTTGGAGTGAAAGTCATGATTCAGTTAGCAACCCAACAAGATTATGAAAATAACAGAATCAAAAAAATGGACCACGAGAAGTCAACCAAGGGTAAGTGTATGATGAGTAAAATTTACAACTGGAACAGGGGATGTGTGTGTGTGTGAGTGTGTGTGAGAGAGAGAGAGTGAGAAAGACCTGATCGTATAGCTCGTCTGCCATGGTGGGTTTGGGTGCGGTGGTCCACTTTGCTCCTTGTCTAAAGTACTCTTTGATGAGCGGCCTGTAAGCGCGATACTCGAAAAATCGAGCTCTCCACGCCATCGGAGCCTCGATGATCTCGTTCCCCACAACCAACAGGATGTCTCGCGGCATGGCTGCGTACATACCTACACACACACACACACACACACACACACACACACACACAGCAGTATACATCAACATTGTGTTCCAAGGTTTCACTTGGGTCTCTTCAACAACATTAACAGCAAATGCATGATATTAACTTTATCTATCTGTCTGTCTGTCTGTCTGTCTGTCTGTCTGCATGTTATCTTTGCTGCTGCTCAATCAGGACACGCTTTACTGATCTTGTATTAGTGAAGATCACTCTTTACTTCACTCTGATTGTTCTCAGGGTTCGTCCCACCTGTGGATGTGAAGTCAGGGGTTTTGTACTCGATGGACCAGTCGATGGGTTCAGGTCTCCTCACGACGACGCCTTCGTGGCGCAGGATATTGCACATTTCCTCGATTTCAGTAATCGCCTTCTTCAGGTGCTCCTCAGGGAATGTCTGCCCTCCGTATTTCTGATAAAATGGCCAGTACTTCTCGTACGTGTTGGCCTGACGGAAGAACAAATATGAATAAATTGGTGAATGTGTCTGTAACTGAGAGTGAATGTGAATGAATGAGTGCTTGTGGTCTGTACCTTGACCTCGACAGTAAACGGAGGGACGCGTGCGTTTTCCGCGCGCCCCACAATCACTTCCTCCAGCAGGTCCCACTCGTTATAAGCGCAAACTGGACACTCATCAGGCACAGGCTCATTGATGGCCACGTCCTCAGCTGCACGTGATCTCACGGCAGCCGCCGAGCTCGAGCTCTGAAACGCCTTCTGAACCCAACGGGACGCCGTGCGACCGATCTAAACAAAATAAAACTCCGAGTCAACGAGAATATTCACTTTAAAAACTGAAAAACTGGACCTCAATACAGTAAAGATCGAAAACTAAAAACGCCTTTCTTACATTTTATTCATTGTATATATACACGTCTGTTAACACAGTCATTCATGTAGAGATTCACGTGCACAATTCCTCTTTTTCTTTTTAGATATTCCTTGAAAGCATCTTCACGGCAAAAATCGCATCTACCAAAGATACACAATTATAAACGTAATGCAATCAATCCTGACAAAATTGTAAAAAATGTATCAAGTTTCTTTAAATGTAAACATTTCCCGTTCTAAAGATACATTCAAATCCATTTCCAATCTTTGCTGTTTGTTACAGGTCTGATATGCACACTCTGATATCCGATCCACCATTTTCTGTTGACGCTGCTGTTGGATATCCGATCGGTGCCACCTCTACGTTAATGTATTCATTTTATTCCTGTAAATGAGGCAACATATGATTCTGATTCTGAGCGCATGAAGACATTAAGAATACTGAACATGACGTATAAGAGTAAGTGAAAAGAGAACGATGAATTCATTAAAGACGGAAGTCAATTGGCAAAGCGAGTAAAATACCGGATAAATAAGTAGATGTATGACTAACCTACTGAATGAACGACTGGATGAATAAATGCATGAAGATATAGAGTGTCACATGAATGAATATGTAAAGAAAAGGACGTTTAAATAATGCATGAGCTGAAGGGCTGGATGAATCAGCACATGAATGAATGAATGAATGAATGAAAGAATGAATTAATGAAAGAATGGAAAAAAAACCGTCCAGATACAGAGGCAGCACTTTTGGAGGTGGGGAAAAGTTCATTTTATTCTCATATCATTACAAAGAATCTTTATTTCCTTGGGGAAAGTTAAAAAAAAACAAAGAGGACAAGTTAAACCTCAAATGTTTGTATTTATTTGCATAACTCCAAGCATAATTTTATTTTTAATAATAATAATAATAATAATAACAGTTCTGTTCAAATAACTTTGTGTAATGTTAACTGTACAAAAACCTGTTTAGACATAAATATGTCATTCTATACATATTAATAAGAATGATTTATATTAATTGTACAAATATATACTGATCATACATTGATACAGGCATTTTATATTATAAATGATGTGTAACTATATAAGAGTTTGATTTTAATGTGTAATAATAATAATAATAATAATAGTAATAATAATAAAGATAATAATAATAATAGTAATAATAATAATAATAAAGATAATAATAATAATAGTAATAATAATAATAATAAAGATAATAATAATAATAGTAATAATAATAATAATAATAAAGTGTATACCTTCATATCTGAGTAAATAGTGATGAGAACGTTGTACTGTTTGTTGTTGAATGTTTGTAAAGTGAATGTTACAGTTGTGTGTACTGACCATGGCTCCGATTAAGTGAGCAGCCTCGGCTCCTCGCCTTCCTCCTCTCAGACAGCGCACTCTCAGCATGCTCGGGGGATTGTGGGTAATTCCTGCAGCATGCACCGCTGTGTGTATGAAGTAAAGTGCAGTGCACAAGCAGAGTGGTCTGTTATATAGCGCAGTACTCGCATTCCTCATGCAACCTGACGCCCTGGTTCTTCATTTATTTAAAATGGGAAATGATTAAGGGAAAATAACTCGTCATCCCTGGGTGCTAACCGAACGCGCTAACCGATTGCGCCACAGAGACCTGTATATGAACCGGAACACTCCGTTCCGGCTCATAAAGCTTCAGTCAATTGGTGTTCTATTATTCCTGTAAGTGTTGTGGATAAAATGAACCTTTCTAGCCTAAGTCAAAAACTTCAAAGAGAGAGAGTTTAGTAGATGTCAAACGTAATCAACTTTATTGGAAACCAACAAAGTGTGACTGTCTGCAGAGAGTCCAACTTGTACATACATGAACATGTCTTTATATACTTCCCAAAACAGTAAACCTAATTCCTAGGTGTGGCATTCAACGCTTTTCAACTGACCAATCTCCACTGCTTTAACTAATTATGCATATCATCTATTTAATTTTTATACCTTATTTTTTGTGGTACAATCAGCCATTTTTTTTTTATTTTTAATTATAATTTACACAAAATTTTTTTTTTTTTAAAAACAAAAAAACCCTAAATTTTAATTTATTTTAATTACCTTTTTGTCCTTTTTCGCGCCCACCACATTTTTGATTCTTATCTTTTCTTTTATCACTGATTTACAATCTTAAGAGGCTCTGTTTTAGAAACCCAGCTCTGGAATGTATCCAAATTACTACCATAAAGTGAAGTTGCAATTAGATAAACACAAGCTCTGGTTTTACTACCACAGAGTAAGTCTGCTTTAGACAAAACCCAAAACCTCTAATTTACACATTTAGAGGTGAAACTGAGTTTAAACAAACACAGGTTCACACTTTACACACTTAGAAGATGACCTGTTGGATGTATCTTATAGTTTTAGATTAGCCACAGAAAGTAATTAGGCCCACTGTTTAGTAAGACACAGAATTCTTCTAACTCAATCCACACTCAGAATATTACTTGATAAACCATTATTCTATGGAGTTAGATTATGCTTCTATCTATTGATTATACATATAGATTATGCTTTTTAACCCATACACATTATTTGATTATGTTTTAAGGAGTAATTTTAAATGCAGGTTGCATATTGAATACACTTCATTAACATATCCAGAAGTGAGTTATACACATTGATTACAAGTACTAGCTATTTTCTTATACATATTTTTGATATATTTTCTATATATTTCCCTCCTCTGGGGCTTACTAAGCCCCACCTAACTTGAGAGAGTAATCACACAATCCAGTCGTATCATTTACACTAACTAGTGATCAATGTATGATCACATCAGCCATCTTACAATAACCAAATCCTGAAACCACTCTCTCAGGAGGTCAGAACCAAACATCTCCTCTCCCATTGACTAGAAAGGAGTAAAAGATTCTGCCTCCCTTACTCTAACCACAAGAATTAAGACAGTGTTTGTAAGCATGAGCATACATTTTCACAGCACTTGCCCGTGGTTGTCACAATTATGTAGAGTACAGAGTTGATTAAGCACATATAGCTGATACAAGTATAGACTAATAAACATACATACAAAACAATTTTCTCAGTTTGATTACATTGATAACTCAGACATTGATTACCATGTCCCTTAATTACATGTTAATTACACATATTGTAATAGAAAACGTAAAAATTCAAAAATAGAAAAAAACTAAATCTCCATCACACCCTTCTCCAGGGGATGTATCCAGAATGATTATCTTCGACCCAGATACTTTACGTATCGTCGAGAGTCTGCCTTTCTGGGGAGAGGTCTTCAGTACTTACACCCAGGGCATTGGCTCATCATCTTCTTCGTCCTCACTGGAGGAACTGCATCCATCCTGTTGCAGCCAATTAGAGATCCAGCCTGGCTTTTTTCCTTCAGCAGGTGCATCAGGATCACCAGAGCCACTGTCAGCAACAGGAGCCCTTCTTTCCTCCTGCTCTGTTGGTACGACCCCTGACAGACCTTCTTCTTTGCCATGGCTTCAGACTGTCATTCTCCCTTACCTTCATTTAGACCTTCTCTAACGACTTGGCTTGTTCTTTCTTCTGAAATGTCAATCACTGGATCGTCCCCTTCGATCACCTGATCCTCCCTTCTCCTAGGTCTTGATCTAGGTGCTCAATTTGAACAGCCCTTCCTTTCTGGGCTGGAACACCCCTAGGTACCCCTGTTCTCCATGAGTCACTGGACAAGGAACTTCCATCTCCTCTCTCAGTCCCCAGCTTTGTTCCTGTGAATAGATAGCTTCATACATAGCAGTTAGTTATCTCATATACGCTCTTAGTTCCATCGGCAATTACTCCAGCAGCAATTCTTCATAAGGACCTCTCAGATATGACACAGACATGGGTCGACCCGTAAGCATTTCATGCAGTGTTAGATGCATATTTCTGTTAGTCTGCATGTGATATGTCATTAGTGCAAGAGGTTGAGCATCAACCGAAACAAGTTGCGTTAACTTAGCCTTAAAGGTAACACTTACCTTTTCCACTATTCCTATGACTGAGGGTGATACACACAAACATTTTAATTTATTCAGTTACTGTAACATTGTTTTTTAAACGAACGCCGAGTCATCGTCAGAGCTAATCTGAGATGGTATGCCAACTCTGGAATTACCTCTCTAGTCAAAATTGAATCACTGTTCCAGCAGTTTAGTCTGCTGATAGCATTGCCTACCTCCACCTGCTAAACCTGTCTATCACCAAGTGCTTAAACGGCCCTTTGGCATTGATATGTGCCCTATCAATACTGATTTTCAATTTCTGAACTTGTTTTGAGCATAAAGTTCACACTCAGAAAAAAAATTATCCATCATTGCCTGTAAGTACAAAGACCAGTCATCTTGCTGTTTTA
The DNA here is from genome assembly GCA_012411365.1 of Ameiurus melas. Taxonomy (NCBI): domain Eukaryota; kingdom Metazoa; phylum Chordata; class Actinopteri; order Siluriformes; family Ictaluridae; genus Ameiurus; species Ameiurus melas. Next base: position 913,804 of record CM022777.1, read on the forward strand.
TCTATCCCATAACTTCCCCCTTGCACATTGGTTAAAACCATGTGCATCTGATACTCATACAGTGAGAAGTGCAGTGTGTACAATCAGAATTCAATTAAATTATTTGCTCGGTATGTTAAAGTGGTGTTCCAATGATTTTTTTTAAGCCCTCATTGTATTCAAACAACTCCAAACAGATGACACAATCCATGGGCATAAGCAGAGTCAGTATTTCTATATATATATTGTCGCGACGGACTGGCACTCGGCGCGAGGAGAAAGGGGATCGCTCCTTTGCCAACTGCCGTACCGGCACGAAGCAGGCAGCCCCGCGTCGGACCTGGCAGTAACCGGAAGGGACACCATGCCGGGGAGGACCCACCGATGCCGTACCGTCCGGGGATTGGAGGATCGGACGGAAGAATTCCACCACTCGCTACCCGGATGGCGGAGATAAAAGGCCACGCCCTTCCCCCCGGAAGATGGAGTACCGACTTACCGAACGGTTGGGCGCGCCGAGCAGACCCTCGTGCAGGTATTAACTGCGGTCACTCTTTTTATTGTGGATGACTAATCTCTCTCTCTCTCTCTCTCTCTCTCTCTCTCTCTCTCTCTCTTTTGTCTACTCGCGGAAGGCACCGACACGGACGAGGACCGCGCGGCCGAGACGACGCGCAGCGCTGAGGGACTGCCCGAGAGCCCCGAGGCGTCTTCCGGGATTCCCCCGACACGCCCCAACTAGCGCCACGTCGGCGTCAGCCCGACCCGCGGACCTACACACACACCCCGGGACATACACTCTACCAAACCAAGAATAAAGCCTGAGTTTTTGCGCTACCTTTGCCTCCGTGTCTCTGTGCATCGCCCATCCCGCTACACTGGTGGAAGATGCGGGCATGAGCACAGAACTGCCCCTTACCTAGGAAAAAAAAAAAAAAAAAAAAGAGAGAAGGAGAGACTATCAGTTTTTCTTCTTTTTCCAAAGAAAAAAAAGAGTAGAGAGAGACTATCAGTTTTTCCTTCTTCTTTTTCCAAAAAAAAAAACACGCACACAATGGAGCAGACATTACAGCAGCTGGTGCAGGCCAGTATACAGCAACAGGCCGTCACCCAACAACTTGCGGAAAGCCTCCAGGCGGCGACAGAGACGCTGGTGGCGCTAAAGTCCCGCACCCCCTCCACGCCTCTCCCGGACCCGGGACGTGAGCTCCGCCCGCCTACTCCCACCCTTGGCTCCTGATGACGACCGGTGGCGTACCACGAGACCTTTGAAACCATCGCCCGCCGCGAGGGCTGGGAAAGGAGGACTGGCCGCGCGCATAGGTCCCCTGCTCACAGGGGAGGCCCGCGCAGGCCTATTACAGTCTCGAGCCGGAGGACGCGGCGGACTACCGCACCATGAAGGAGGGCGTCCTGGCGTGGTCGCGGCGGGCCTCTCCAAAAGCAGCGCCGAGTTCCATCGCTGGGCCTATCAGCCGGCGGCGCAGCCCGCAGGCAGCTGAACACCCTCATCCGCCTCACCAAAAGGTGGCCGGCCAGACCAGCACACGCCCCGAGGTGGCGGAAGAGGTGGCGATGGATCGGTTCTTGAGGGCATTACCCGGATGGTACACTGCGACAGTGTTCCAAGCACCGCGAACGCCCCAGGAGCTCCTGACGGCCCTGGAGCGCATCACCGCCACCCTCGAAGCCCCAACCAAGAGCCACAGCCCTCTGACCTGCCTCTAGGGGCCTCGGGAGTCCGGTCTGTCCGGCCACGCCCAGCCTGCACTTGGCGAACCCGCCGGAGGTCGCCCGCCCCAGTAAATCCCACCGATGAGCCCATGCCCACGGAGCCGGAACTGGGGCCTCCCGGACCGACCCAGAAACCTTGGCCGGGGCCCGCGCCCCCATGTACGACAGTTGCCGGAGGGGCCCACCCAGAAGGTGTGGATTGGAGGGAGGCCGATCACCGCGCTGCTGGACACCGGAGCTCGGTGACCTTCGCCACGACCGTCCATCCTCCCCAGCGGGCTCCAACCAGGGGGAGCCTCACTGTGACCGCGCGTTCATGGGGACACCCGAGAAGTCCTGACAGCCGAGGTGCCGATCAAGGGCGTGACCGGGAGCTGGTCTCTCCATGTAGGCGTGATCCCTGACCTCCTCCCGTACCACTACTCCTAGGGAGGGACTGGCCAGGATGCCCGCCGGGCGCGGGACACCGAGACGGGGCAGCCACGACATCGGAAGCAGAGGACCTGGGCCCGGACCGCTTACTTGGCCCAGGACAATGGGGACGCCACTCCCGAAGGTGAGGACGCTATAGCAACTAACCCTATGTCTGGTGTTGTCCATCAGGTAACCGCGAGGGGAGCTTTGGCGGGAACAGAAGGAGGACGCACCGACTCAAGCACTGCTGGGCCCAGGTACGGGTTGTAGAGGGGTCGACCAAAACCCCGACCTGAGGCTTCCCAACCTCGTACTTCCTCGTCCGGGGTGGCCTCCTCTACCAACGGGCCGACCGCCCCCGGGAGCAGGTAGACCTCCTGGTGGTACCGAGGACAAAGGCGCCCTCGTCGGTATCTCGCCCATGTCCACCTCGCCGGCGGTCACCTGGGACCGCGGAACACAGTGGAAAAGCTGAGGGACCAATTGGGTGGCCCGGATGAGCGCCGAGGTCCAGAGGTTCTGCCAGCAGTGTCCCCAGTGCCAACGCACCGCTCCCCGGAGGCCCCCGCCGGCGCCCTCATCCCTCTACCCATCATCGGGCCCCCTTTGAACGGATCGGCAGCGGACCTGGGCGCGGCCCCCCCCCCCAAGTCGGCCCGGGGTCACGAGTACGTCCTGGTGATTGTGGACCACGCCACCCGGTACCGGAGGCCGCACTAACTATGCAAAGCCACCTCCCCCAACAACGCCAGGGAACTGGTACTCCTGTTCAGCCGTGTGGGGATCCCCAAAGACATCCTAACCAACCAAGGTACGCCCTTTGTCTCCAAGCTAATGTCTGATCTGTGTCGGCTGTTGCAGGTGAAGCATCTGAAGACGTCGGTCTTACCACCCCCAAACTGACGGGCTGGTCGAACGTTTCAACCAGCCGCCAACGCAAATGCTGCGGCGGGTGGTAGACGGGAAGGAGGAACTGGGACCTCCTCCTCCCCTTACGTACTCTTTGGGGTCCGGGAGTGCCCCCAGGCATCCACCGCCTTCACCCCTTTGAGCTGCTGTTCGGCCGGGCGCCCTCGAGGACTACTCGACGTTGCCCGAAGCCTGGGAGGAACAGCGCTCCGCGCTCCGCTCGGCGTCGGGAATATGTACGAGAAATGCAAGACCGGATCAACCGAGTGGGGGGGGACGTAGTCCAACAACACATGCGCGCCGCCCAGGAAGAACAGCAGCGGGTGTAAAACCGCCCGGCGCAGCCCCGAGTTCCACCCAGGGGACCAGGTACTTCTGCTGGTACCCAGTAGCGCCTGCAAGTTCCTGGCCCGCTGGCAGGGCCGTCGCACCGTTCTAGAGCGTCAAGGCGCCGCCAACTACCGCCTGCAACAGCCCGGTTGGAGAACGGACGGCAAACTCTATCACGTTAACCTGTTGAAGAAGCGGGTGGAACCCCGCCCGGTCGCTTCAGCATGACGCGCCCTAGAGACAGATCAGAACAAGCGCGTGCGCGTGCCCCTCGGGAGGACCTCACACCCGCCCAGAGACAGGAGCTCCGCGAGTTCGTGGACCATTCACGGACGTATTCTCCTCCTCCCCAGGAAGGACCCAAGTGGTGCGCCACCACATAAAAACACCTCCAGGGGTAGTGGTGAGGCAGAGGCCCTACCGTGTCCCGGAGGCTCGGGCGTAGCAATGCGAGAAAGAGGTAGAGAGCATTGCACGACCGAAGTCATCGAGGAGTCCAACAGCCCCTGGTCCAGCCCGGTCGTTGTAGTGCCGAAACCCGACGGGAGTATTCGCTCTGCGAATGACTTTCGGCCGACTCAACCAGGTCTCGGAGTTTGACAGCTACCCCTCCCCGAGTGAACGACCTGTGGGGGGGCGCCTCGGGGAGGGCCCATTCATTTCCACTCTGGACCTCACCAAGGGGGAGCGCAAGTGGCCCTGGGCCGTGCTTCGACCCAAGACGGCCTTTAGCACCGCCACAGGCCACTGGCAGTACCGGGTCCTCCCCTTTGGGCTACATGGGGCCCCGGCCACCTTCCAACGGCTGATGGACATTCGTCCACGGCCCCATCGTAGCTTCCGCAGCGGCCTACCTGGATGACGTAGTCATCCATTCCTCCACCTGGTCAGACCACCTGTTCCATCTGGGGAGGTTTTTAAAGGAACTCCGGACGCTGGCTTGACTGCCAACCCCAAGAAATGTCACCTTGGGCTAACTGAGGCGCAGTACCTGGGATACCGAGTCGGGCGGCGGGATGCTAAAGCCCCAGGCAAAGAAAGTCGAAGCGGTGAAAGGCTACCCTTGGCCCTCGTCGAAGAAACAGGTGCGTGCCTTCTTGGGGTTGGCGGGATACCATCGGAGGTTTGTCCCTAACTTCCCGCGATAGCCTCTCCTCTTTCAGACCTGACAAAGAAGGGCCAGCCGGACCAAGTGAGGTGGACAGCCAACGCCGCGGCGGGCCTTCCGGCGCTGAAGGAGGCCCTTCACCAGTGAGCCGGTGCTGCGCAACCCGGACTTCGCACTCCCCTTCTCGGTGCACACCGACGCCTCGAAACCGGGCTGGGCGCAGTTCTCTGCAGCCTTCGAGGGAGAAGAGCACCCGGTACTCTACATCAGCCGGAAGCTGTCCCCCGGCAGAGAGAAAGTACCCCAGTAGAAAGGGAGGCCCTGGCAATAAAATGGGCCAAGGACACTAATGCCAGGGTAACTTCGGTGGTTTTCTCGCCCTGCAGGACTTCTGCTTCCAGGTCCACCCTACAGGGGACCCTACACGGGAACGCAGACGGGCTCTCACGGAGGGACGCCGCGTATGGGCCCACCACCGGCGGCAGTAGGCTTCGGAGCTGGGGGTACTGTCGCGACGGACTGGCACTCGGCGCGAGGAGAAAGGGGATCGCTCCTTGTGCCAACTGCCGTACCGGCACGCAGCAGGCAGCCCCGCGTCGGACCTGGCAGTAACCGGAAGGGACGCCATGCCGGGAGGACCCACCGATGCCGTACCGTCCAGGGATTGGAGGATCGGACGGAAGAATTCCACCACTTCGCTACCCGGATGGCGGAGATAAAAGGACGCCCCTTTCCTCCCGGAAGATGGAGTACCGACTTACCGAACGGTTGGCGCCCGAGCAGACCCTCGTGCAGGTATTCACTCGTGCTCCCCCTTTTATTGTGGATGACTAATTTCTCTCTCTCTCTCTCTCTCTCTCTCTCTCTGTACTGCCGGAAGGCACCGACACGACGGAGGACCGCGCCCGCCGAGACGACGCCAGCGCGCTGAGGGACTGCCCGAGCCCCGAGGCGCGTCTTCCGGGATTCCCCGACACACCCCCACTAGCGTCACGGCGTCAGCCCGACCCCGCGGACCTACACACACACCCCCGGGACATACACTCTACCAAACCAAGAATAAAGCCTGAGTTTTTGCGCTACCTTCGCCTCCGTGTCTCTGTGCATCGCCCATCCCGCTACAATATTAACAAAAAACTTTCAGATGAAATGTCTAGAAAGTTCAAATTTAGGCTCGAGGAAATATGGCTAGGCAATCGTGAGTGTTCTCAGTGACTGGCTCCACAGAATTCATTAGGCAATACAACACTACAGATGGTGTATTAGACAAATTAATAGGTTTAATATTTAATTTTTTTAGCGGCACATAGAATTACTTCATATCCTGTTCTTTCTTGAGCTGTCATGTGTTGCATTTGGATATAATCAAAATGGAAGTGACCTGGTGTGATAAATGTAAGAACAATGTGTGAGAGAGCCATTTTCCCAGTGATCTGCACTAAGAGAGCAGCTCCAGCCATGGCACGCAAACATGCTGGCAATCCTTGTGCCACCAAATCCAATGTTTAAAGACCTGCAAGTGCCCCCATACTCCTGAGCCAGGACCCCCGTAGCAGCGTACCCTCTCTCAGTCACATTTAAGAAAAGTCTTTGTTGTAGTTTGCCAGCCATAATACAGGTGCAGAGCATAGGTCCATTCAATGTCAGGTTTTTTCCTTAGAACACCCAGATCTCAGGATTTTGTCATGAAGAGAGCAATCAGTGATCCACTGAAGACCATACTTGATAACGTCCAGGAAGCTTAACATTTGTAGTGTGGTATGGGGTGGAGGAGGACCCCAATCATGTCCTGTCGGCCTTGAGAGCGTGCGAGGGAGTCTCTGACCACAGAGGAGTAAACTGCAGGAGAGTCCACAGCCCCTGAGGGAGACGCACCCAGGTGTATTACTGATCTTGGAATGTTAAGGGGAGTAATGGCCTTGAGCTCTCACATGCAGGCACACTGGAAAAAGAGCTGAGCACAATTCAACAACAGAAAAATAATTATCATGTGGAAGGGAACAGGTTACATTAGGGACAAAATACACTAATGGAGCTATTGGGATGACTAGTAAAATACCATCCTCTTCCATCCTTAAACATCGGTTACTAAGTGTGTTGTATTGCAGAACTTATCACAGGTGTTATCACAGCTTGCTGTAATAATGCTAGAATAATTGGGCATGTCCCATCATCCTTTTCGGAGGACAGATGATTTTTGCCGAGCCCCACACGAATTTATGGAGATATTGGAGATCCAGATCCCCTCTGTCTCTGGATGAGCCCAAATCTTCTGCTGGGACTACGGCTGCTCCTAAGGCCATACTTCTCATTTTTCACATTATCTGTGTTACATTTACATTCTGTGTTACCCAGATGAGGATGGGTTTCCCTTCTGAGTCGGGTTCCTCTCAAGGTTTCTTCCTCAAAAAGCATCTTAGGGAGTTTTTCCTTGCCACCGTCGCCACTCAGTGGCTTGCTCAGTTGGGATAAATTCCATTTGTTTTCTACCTGTTTGTCTCTGTTTATCTGCTCCTGTTTGTCTCTCTTTAGATGTTTCTGACTGTTCATACCTATTTTTTATTTCTGTAAAGCTGCTTTGAGACAATGACTATTGTAAAAAGCGCTATACAAATAAAATTGAATTGAATTGAATTGAATGATATTGTTTACAGGACACAGGATGACTGTACTTCACTTTAGCTTAATACAGTGTACATGTTACTTGTCGAGCTTCAACCTTATGTAGCCCATAATGTGCCAGGTATGTTAGTGAGCTCAGGATTACTGATGCCACCATCACTGTCCAATTTGGAAACTGGAGACAGACCACTGGGAACACACAACTGCAAAACCCATCATTAAATGTTCAATTTATGCAATAGATCAAGGCATATTAAAAAAGGTGGATAATTAGCATTTGATTTACTGTAACATGCAAGTGGGGTACACGTGGACACTAAACTGGAACCCCATCAATTCCCCCAGATGGTATATATGATACTGTGATTGTCCCTAGGTCTGCGTACGCTTACTCCTCACTCAGTTCACTTACTTCTTCCCTAAATTCCTAAATTGTGTTATATCAGAAATTTGTGAATCAGATTTTGTTGTTCCTTTATTTAAAGAGGGAAATCCCACTATACGAGATCATTATAGTCCAATCCCAAAGCTTTGTGTCCTATCAAAATTTATCAGTGAACCGCTGACATGTTATCAGATTGCAAAAAATCTTTTCTAGTAATTAAAGTTTCATAAAAACATAGCAGCACAACAGCTGTTTTGAAAGTCTTAAACAATATTGCGTAATCTCTGGATAAAGGTAACTACTGCACTTCCATTTTTATCGAATTTATCAAAGGCTTTTGACGCAGTGGATCATGAATATTGCCACAGAGCTTAAATAAAGTTGGTCTATCAAACCATTTAAACATTATTGAAGTAATCTCTAATTCTCTAATCAAAGGAATAACTCCTCTCATGTTTAGTTAATCTGTCAAAGAGTTCTAGTCTGTTGTCTTTAAAAATACGACCCCAAGTGGGAAAGATTCATTCTTATCCCTTCCTGAATTCCTTTCTTAATATCCTTCTGGTGAATGAAAGAAACAAAAATCCTTTAGTCTAGGACTATTTGTGATGTACAGTAACCTAACATGTTAATATCCCCTCTGTGCTAACAAGTGATAATCCCAATAATACAGAACTAAAAAGTAGAGTAAATGAGGTAAAGACATCAAACATTATTACCCATGTGTATTGAGCGTTTAATTAAGCTTGATCTATCCAAAACTCAAACCATTCCAACAATTCACACTCACTGCACTGCTGGACTACAGGTCTGATACGGCTGTGAAGGTTGTCAGTACTCTCTAAAAACAAATGTTCAGGCTCAACGAAACATTAACTCAACAGCTTGCAAAACAACAATCATTTTGAGTTATGACAACTTTAAATTAATTTCAACCAACGAACTACACTGAGTTAGAGAAATTACTTTTTCTTCTACAATCAAATGTATTCTCAAATAAAACTTATTTAATAATCTGTATAATAAACACACGTTTTATTTCGAATTGATTTCTCATCAAAATCAGTTTGTTTGTTTTTTTCCACATTATTTAAAAGGAATTTAAGTGTTATGTACTTAATCAACATAATTATGAACACGAGTTTTTAAGTTGACATTCTTCTTATTATTATTTATTTTTTAATTACGTTGCTCCAATTAGATTTTCTACGGTAGAATACAACCTTTTAAAACAAGAGAAATTATTAACTTCAAGTTGTATAACAATAGTAACTAAAATCCGGTGTAATTTACACTACAAATATAATACCTAACATCTCTGTAGGTTTATAGACATAAAAAACTGAATGAAACGAACAATTTGGACAAAAAAGAAAATTACTACTTTTTATAAGTTCATGAAATTAGATTAAACAATGTGGTTGACGTTTACACAAATAAGCAGAAATGTAATCATGCTTTTCTTTCTAATAACACAAATGAAAAGCCTTCTGTAGGTGAGCAGATTTGTCCAATGAAACCATTCTTTTCCACTGCTACGGCAAACTAAAGAGAAAATTTTCTAATTACACTGCTAAATATGACTAGTTTTAGCTAAAAATAGTCCATCAATGGTGTTAGCTAGTGCAGTCTATCGTATACACAAGTCCACTATTGGTCATATCGGATATGCCCAAATTAATTTCTTTTGTAGAATTTAATTGTAAGTGAAATGATACTCATGTTGAAATGTCCTCGGTATAGTATTTGTTCAGTCTACAGGTCCTCTAACACAGTCTTAACTGTCTGAATTTGTGTGACTAATCTTGTGACTTGAAATTAGTGATTTGAAGATATCAAGCCGATTCATTAAGTCGATCTCTAGTACAGGTTTATTTATGATTTGTCCCGTCTCCCCTTTTCCCTTCTCAAAACCTCTTTCTTCTCCAACTCTGAGGTAGAACTCAACCTGGGGAGCTATGGATACTTGGGCAAACTGCCACCGAGATGCACGTTGGAAAAAGTTATCTAGCAGCTTTTCAAATGACCAATTTTCCAATTCCTTTCTATCACTCTCTGCCAATTAACGTAGGGAGATTCTCCCTGGACTTCTGTTAAATTTAATATATGCATTATTCGCGTCAAGAATGCGTTTTTTTCCCTTCTTGGTTAACGGCTGTCTTGTTTCTCTGCTGTCAAAATAGAATTATTCCTTCCAAAAGTGATTATGAACTCCCTGTGTTTCTTGAAGCAGCGCAACTAACTCTGCTTCCATTCAGCCCTTTATTCCTAATTAACAAGCTTCTTTAACTGAAGGCGTATGTACTCTTGTATTTGAAAAGACAATGTTTTTTTTCTGGACAGTGTGTAACAGGACCAAGGCTACCGAAGATCCATAACGTAACTCAAATACTAACACTACAAAAGTATGATGTATACATAAATGTTAATTCCGCTACCAAAGGTACAAGATTAAATCATATGTAACACTTGTCCTAAAAGCCAAAAAAAAAAAAACCATATCTTGCTCTCGGTGTAAATGAAGAGTGAATTAGATATGTAACACTCAGTCTAGGTAACAAAATGTGAGTGTTGGCAAAATATGTAATAACCAAACTCAGTTAACGAAATCACAGCAGATCATGCATTTTCCAATAAAGGTTGTGTTTCCCCAGCTGGATCACACAGCCTACAAGAGGGTAAATGACCAAAAAACCTACACCTCCTATTTCTAGGAATATTTTTTATATATTACAGGCCTAGAGGTCCACAATGATTTTCACAATGAGCAATCACGAGGATGTCCAAAGTATTTACAGTGCCAAGTTCCTGGCTGCTCCAGGATTCCTTTTTATTATTCAGAGTAATTATGTTATCACTGTAAACGGTACAAATGATACAGTCCTCAGAACCAGAATAAACCTTCAAAGCAGAAGTCTGTGTTACCCTTCTCACTTTGAGGATCACACACACACACACACACACACACACACACACACACACACACACACACACACACACACACACACACACACACACACACACACACACACACACACACACACGCACACACACACAGTCCGCACGCAGATAGGAGCACACACACACACACACACACACGCACACTGAGGCTTCCACACACACTTGTCTCTAAAACTAATTTACATTTACATTTACATTTACATTTATTCATTTAGCAGACGCTTTTATCCAAAGCGACTTACAAATAAGCAAAGCGATATATCAAGCAGGGAACAATACAAGTAGTGCTACTATACAAGATTCATTAATTGAATACCAGAGGAAGCAAAGTGTACAGAGTAGAGGTGTAAGTGCAAGTCTGTGGTGTTTTTTTTTTTTTTTAGGAGATGGTTAGGTGTTCACGGAAAAGGTGGGTCTTTAGCTGTTTTTTGAAGATAGTGAGAGACTCTGCAGTCCGGATTGAGATCGGAAGAGCATTCCACCACTGGGGAACGGTATGTGTGAAGGTTCTGGAAAGGAATTTTCAGAGCTTATCAAACATACATGTCTCCTTATGTATGGAGCTCATATTCATACACTGCTCAATGTAACATTCACACTTGTCTCCGAAACTAGTTTTCAGAGCTCATCAAGTACACATCTCCTTATTTTATGGAGCTCATATACACACTTTATCCATCCATCCATCCATCTTCAACCGCTTATTCCTGCTTCAGGGTCGCGGGGAACCTGGAGCCTATCCCAGGAAGCATCGGGCACAAGGCGGGGTACACCCTGGACAGGGTGCCAGTCCATCGCAGGGCACAACTTTATTCTAGTAATAATAGAGTGATATCTTCCTAATGTAAGGTTCCCGGAATGTTGTCCCTCACTCAGGTGGAATCTCGCTTGGCATGGACACCCTGAACTCCTTTCCAGCACTCACTAACCGGGGAGAGTCTAACAATCATACACCGCCACAGCACCGAACCCCACGACACCACAATCCTTACCACAAGAGAGCGTCACTCAAAAATGAGGAGATCGGACACGCTGACTCAACAGAATTGGAGCGTTTTCCTGCTCGGATCTATGTGGAGTTTTACGATACCACGGTTCGGTGTCAATTGATACAGACACGCCCACGGAGAGCCGTGGATGGATCAGAGTCACGTGACCAGCCAGCCAGAAACTCACTCAAGAAAAGATAAACACCGTACAACCCCCAAACTAGGATCAATCACTTCAACAAAATAATAATGAAGTAAATTAACTGAAAATAAAAACAAGAGTCGACTCCACAAAAGAAAAAAGAAAAACAAAAAATGCTTAAATCACATTCAGCACTTATAGAACTCTCACACATCCATCCGCCTGTTATAACGGCATTCAGCACTCATACCCAACATTCACCAGATATAATGAACATATAGCTGAGGCAATCAACATTCAGCACATGGAACATATAGTCAATACAAGACTCACACCCCAGAACATTTAAACATTGACAGACCAGACAAACACCCGTTTCCCGCTTCACCACGCCTCTTGCGTGACCCCACCTGGGGTTATTGGGCCCAATGCGTTCACCCCACTTATGAACGTCTTATCACTAAGTTCTCCCTAGAACGTTTACACAGTTCACCTCACTTATGAACTTCTTATACATACTAAGTTCTCCCTAGAACGTTTAAATATTACGTTCTCCCTAGAACATTCACACAGTTCACCTCACTTATGAACTTCATTAAATGCTAAGTTCTCCCTAGAACTTTTAAATACTACGTTCTCCCTAGAATGTTTACACAGTTCAGTATTACTTCTAAGAAGCTTCACAACACATAACATACATCTGACCCTCTCGGCCCAGCGCACAGGGTGAGTTATACTACGCTGTCTAGGAACCTTCAACTAGTACAGCAGATCCGCCCACTCACTGTAGATCACTGTTAGGCCTTGAGTGTCAGTTCCTTATTCCTCAGTATTCTATCTGAGTCCATTTTTCACATAGACAATACAGGCTTGCAGACACACTGCTCAAGACAAAACACTACAACAGACACACACATACATATATATTGCATGCAGCTTTGATTGTTTGAGATCTAAAAAACACTCTTTTCTAAATTTTGTTCATAATTTACAGGAGCTTTTGTGAGGGGAAAACGCCGTCTCAGGCTGACCCATAGGAAAACCACGCAAGAATTTATCCAAAAAAGCAGAAAACTGCTTACCTTTTTTTTTTTTTTTTAAGTGGCCACGCTTGCGCAGCTTCTCCAGGGTCAGCCCCGTCGGAGAGTCTCCCTCTTTGCTCCTAGACAAATCACGTCGGGGTCACCAATTTGTTGTGGATAAAATCAACCTTTCTAGCCTAAGTCAAAAACTTCAAAGACAGAGAGTTTAGTAGATGTCAAAAGTAATCAACTTTATTGGAAACCAACAAAGTGTGACTGTCTGCAGAGAGTCCAACTTGTACATACATGAACATGTCTTTATATACTTCCCAAAAACAGTAAACATAATTCCTAGGTGTGGCATTCAACGTTTCTTTTTAGAACTGACCAATCTCCACTGCTTTAACTAATTATTCATGTCCATAGGATACCTTATCTTTGTGGCGCATGCGCAGCCAGTTGTATATTCTTTCAAAGTTTTACCAGACACGGGTTTGTTTACCCTGACACATCCTATAGCCGCATCTTGGTACCTTTCTGTTGATACTTATCTTTTCTTTTGTCACTGATTTACAATCTTAAGAGGCTCTGTTTTAGAAAGCCAGTTCTGAAATATGTCCAAATTACTACCATAAAGTGAAGTTGCATTTAGATAAACACAAGCTCTGGTTTTACCACCACAGAGTAAGTCTGCTTTAGACAAAACCCAAAACCTCTAATTTACACATTTAGATGTGAAACTGAGTTTAAACAAACACAGGTTCACACTTTACACACTTAGAAGACGACCTGTTGGAAATATCTTATAGTTTTAGATTTGCCACAGAAAGTAATTAGGCCCACTGTTTAGTAAGACACAGAATTCTTCTAACTCAATCTACACTCAGAATATTACTTGATAAACCATTATTCTATGGAGTTAGATTATGCTTCTATCTATTGATTATACATATAGATTATGCTTTTTAACCCATACACCTTATTTGATTATGCTTTAAGGAGTAATTTTAAATGCAGGTTGCATATTGAATACACTTCATTAACATATAGAAAATAGCTAGTACTTGTAATCAATGTGTATAACTCACTTCTGTATATAAGTCCACACACAGTTAAAACTTTGTCACACAATGGTTGTAGCAATTAAGTTATTCTGATGTATTTTATTGTAGTGTTTTATTGTTGCTGTTATTTATGTATTTTTTTTGTCTTTGTTTTTAAAATGGGAAATGATTAAGGGAAAAAAAGACTGCCGTCCCTGGGTGGGCTCGAAACAATAAACTTTCGGTCAACAGCCGAACGCGCTAACCGACTGCGCCACAGAGACTTGCTTGTATAAATGATCAACACCAAGTCCTTTTGAAAGACGCCCTTAGTACACATAGTTCTGTTTTTGCTGCAGAAAGATGGTCGGGAACTGGGAAAGGGCTCACACATCTTCATCTCGTATGATACAGTCTCCTCCAAAAGTATTGGAACAGCAAGGGCAATTCAATTTTTTTCTCTATATGTGTTTAAAATCAGAAGATGAATATGAGACAGATCAGAATTTCAGCTTTGATTTCCACATACGTACGTCTAGATGTGTTAAATACCTTGGAGCATGACACTTTTTATTTGCATCCATCCATTTTTCCCCCTCAAGTGATCAAAAATATTGGAACATGTGACTGGTTGGTGTTTCTTGGTGCTCAGGTGTGCCCTGTTAAATTAATTGTTTAAAGAATTAATAGTGCTGAATGTCTACTCTTTCTTGCCATATGTTTCACTTTTGAAAACTTCATTTGTTGTTAAAAAAGGGGTAAACCAACATGAAGACCCGAGAGCTCATTATGGGAGAAAAGCAAGCCATTTGGAAACTGAGGAAAGAGGGAAAATCTGTCAGAGCCATTGCACAAACATTGAGCATAGCCAATACAACAATTTGGAATGTCCCGAATATGTAATCAACCACTGGTGTTCTAACAACCAGACATGGAACAGGTTGGCAAATGAAGACAACAGCTGATGAGAGAAACACTGTGAGAGTTGTGACATCACCAATAACATCGACATGGCAGGGGTGAAGGTATCACAACCCACCAGAAGTGCAGAAATATAAAGGCCTTTCCACAAGATGCAAACCACTTGTCATTAAGAATCGTAAAAGCCAGATTGGAATTCGCAAACAAAATCCAGAGATGAATGCACTTATATAGCACTTTTCACTGTGTCTCATTCACCAATCTTCACACACACCAATTCAAGGTGCTAACTTGCCATCAGGAGCAACTTGGGGTTCAGTGTCCTGCCCACACTTCAGCAAGTGAAGTCATGCAGGCCAGGAATCAAAACACCAACCCTACAGTTAGCAGGCAACCCACTCTACCACCGGAGAGGAAACCCCGGAGCAACACCACCCGGACTCACTCGTTATTATCAGAGATCCTCACCTGTGAACTTCTAAATAACAGACAGCGCATTTCAAGCCCCACCAGGTGATGACTCTTTCTGTTGGAAATCAACAACTCGCTGACGACCTACCTATTTCTGCTGCAGATTTGAAAAGCACACTCACACCCCTCACCCGCTCTGACCTTCTCGCCACACAACTGCTAACACCTCCCCTCTCCTGTTATAGGCCCAGACAGTGTCTCACCCACCTGTTTGAAAGTCTGCACTGAACAGCTGTCACCCATCTTCACCCAGATCTTCAACAGATCACTGGAGCAGTCTACAGGCACTTCCTTCTTCAAACGCTCCACCATCATCCCCGTCCCAAAGAAACCCAAGATCACAGGACTGAATGACCACAGACCTTTTTCTTTGATGTCTGTGGTCATGAAATCATTTGAGAGACTGGTGTTGGACCACCTGACGGACATCACTGGACCTTTACTGGACCATGTCAGTGGATGATGCAGTCAACATACATCAATGTTAACTGCATCAAAATCAACACAAGAATGGTTTACTGACCACAAAATCGAGGTCCTGCCATGGTCATCCCAGTCCCCTCACTTGAACCCCATAGAAAACATGTGGGGTGAACTGATCAGGAGACTCCACCAGCATGGACCCTGAAATTTTGAAGGATCTGGAGAGATTCTGTACGGAGGAACGGTCTCAGATCCCTTGCCATGTATTCTCCAACCTCATCAGGCATTATAGGAGAAGACTCAGAGCTGCTATCTTGGCAAAGGGAGCTAGCACAAAGTATTGACTAAAAGGGTGCCAATAATTGTTGCACACCTATATTTAACAAATATCTTGTTTTTGATAAACCTATGTTGTGTTTGCAATTGTTTGATATCCATGAGAGCGAGTATTTTTGTGAAATTGTTTAAACAAAAGATCAAAAGGTTCAACAATAAAGACAATTTTTCACAGCTCATATTTACCAAGGGTGCCAATATCAATGCAGGTCACTGTGTCTGTCCTGCTGTCATGTTTGTGTATGCACCAGAAGCTTCACTTATTGTTCACATGGCAATAAAGCTCGTTCTGATTCTGATACACGATTAAAATTCTATACACGATTAAAATCACACATCAGTTTCAAACATCCTTTTAATATTTATTTCACATTATCATGCATCAAGTCTTAAGCTACGAACATTTTTGAAATTAGCCATTGTTATATTAACCCAGATCACATTCACACACCTCTCTCACTTCACAAGGCTCAGAGCAGCTAACAATGTTCCCCCCAAAAACTGAATAGAATCATTTCCTGTGAACACAAAAGAGCAGCGAAGCAGCACAGAGTCAGCTCTGCTACTGAAGATGACAACGCAGGCAGGATATCAAACCAGCATTTCATCATTCACCTCTTTAGAAATACAGAAATTACAGAAATGATGGGAAACAAGCAAAAATGGATGCTGGAGAATAATTGTAAGAACAAAAAAAAATCTGTATTTTTAATACAATTTAAAATATATAAAATATATTTACAGTTTGGCTGTGTGAGGATTCGTGTTAGTGCCTGTGATGACCAGCAGGGGGAGACCTCACTAAGTGGTATCTCCTCCTGATGACCTCAAGAGTCGTTGACAAGAAACCTTACAACTTATCATTTTAATATATATATTGTAAGAAAATTGAGTGTGTAATGATCTACTACAAAAAAGGTACAAAATTGATATTAGAATCAATTGTTTAAGAAAAAAGTGTATTTTTCTGAATCATAAAAAGGAGGTAGTAACTTTCCCATATGTATTTAAAAAAAAAATTCCTGGCCATGTTTGTTGTCTTGGTGACGCTGAGAGCAGAACTTCCCTGGGCATTATGGGATGGCAGGGCGGACTTTCCTACAGTAGTTGTAATCCCTTTCAGACTGCTTACAAATTCCTCAGATTTCACAAATTCAAAAACTGTGATTTTACTTCTGATGATTGAATGGAGATTAATCTTTGTTGTATTTTTGCACTTGGTTGGCTCCCTGATCTCTGGAAATCAAACAAGTCTTTAATTTAAACTCTTGTCATCGTTTTGCATTGAATTTGTGTGTTTTGTTTGTTTTCGCTTTTAAATTAGTTGTAGCTTGCACAGTTCTATAAGCCAGAAATGCAGTCGTTATTGAGATCATGAGTGGGTGTCTGTATTTGCGGAAGCTTGCACATGCACTGCTAAAAAAAATAATAATAATGACATTTTTTTTGTAAAAAATAAGACTTCTTAACTGTTACAGTCAGGTCTAAACGTTTGAGTGAACTACACAGTGGCAGAAGGAATAATATAAAGTGGAGACAAATCTACTTCCGTTACAGATGTTTTTAATTAGTGGAAATTTTGAGCTGTTGAATTGATAGAATTTTGAAACGCTGTAATTATTAGCACACTCAGACTTTAGGACCTGACTGCATTCAGATTATTAATCGTTATTGCTGTGTGAATGTGAACTCAATAACTGCGTAGTTTTCTGGCAGGTTTAGTGGAAGTACGACTGCAGCATTCCTCTGCGTCGGACGTCTGTGGTCCAGCAGTGGAACCCTCCGCCCAGGGAGTTAGCATGACGGATGCTCACTTTAATCGTCTTTATACCTGTTAGAAAAACACACGTAAATATGCACTGGTACAACATCTATACAAATGATCTCCTAAAAGCTCCCACTTGAATTTTGTATAGTGGTTTACATAAATATTACAATGTGGAAATGAAATGAAATGGCAGTGTGCTTATGAATTATTTCCCAGAGTAATTTTTCTCTCCATCTTGCCTTCAACTCTAGCCAGTTTCCCAGTCCCTGCTGATGAAAGGAATTTACACAACATGATGCTACAACCACCATGTTTCACAGTGGGAACAGTCTTCTCAGACTGATTAGCAGTGTTGGGTTTTGTGAGAAGTCCAAAATGTCTGAGTCTCCAATATGTATTTTGGTAAACTTCAAATGGCATTTCAAACGAGTTGCCACTCTTCCACAAAGTGCTGTGTGGAATGTTCAGGCTGTGGTTGTCCTGTGTGTTTGTCCTATCTTCAGTTCCTTCAGAGTTCTCCTTGTCCAGTTCAGACTGGGGAACCTCACTCAAGATCTAGTACGGTAAAGTGTGCTGTGTCGATCAGTAAAAAGGATTTTTATGATACTTACCAAGATTTTCAAACATTTTTTGAATGGTAGTCTCCGTTAGCATCCACCATGACACGTTTCTCGTCCAGCATCAGGACGTTCATGGACAACCACTTGGAGGACATCCAGAGTGGGTGATCTGAGACAAATCGAATTGTGACAGCATACATGTTTATGCTTTATTGTTATCTGAACTTTTACATGATGAGTCTATCTATTTTTTGTTTGAGATTTAATGCTCTTAATGTCTGATAACTTCAACAGGAATTTTATTCTCAGACTTTCGGACTGGAAGGTATGTGGTTTTCACTACCATGTGCATGTGAAACTCACCATCAGGAATTAAAGGTGTTGGTGGACCCCCCGGTCCATCCAGCCTTCTTAAACATCTCAATCTGCACAAGGACACCAGACACTTGACATCAGACATTAATGGTAACTATAGAGCACTTCCAATTGTATCACCACAGTTTGCTATTGGCCTAGGTCCTGGCCACCTTCATTTGTTTGCTGTGTTCCAGTTCCTTTATTCTTCATTTCCTTTTTCCTAGTTTATAGTTTCTTTGTTCCTAGTCTTCACATTTGTAGGGTAGAAGTTTTATTTATTTTTTTGTTTGTTTCCCTGTTCCCAACTTTCTTGTTTCTTCTCATTTCTTTTGATCTTTTCTAAGATTCCACTTGCTTGTGTTTTATGCCATGTAGAAACACGTCACCTCTCACTCTGAGGTATCAAGTAGCTCACCTGAATTAGGGGGTAGATCTTACCTGTTGCTAACCTTATAAAAGTGGGGAGGTGTAATAACAATGTCAACTTAATTAAGTCCTCCTTTGAAAAAGGAGCTTCCTCTTTATCTTGATTCAGTATAGACTATAGGAGGTTAAAAGCCAACACTACTCCTAAGCAAAGGGCCTAGTAGAGAAGCATAAAACAAAAAGGGTGTGGCACTCACCTGGCGGCATGGTCTGTCTGGATTGGACAGCACCAGTCCGGGTCCGATGATGTTAAAGGTGGCGTCGATGTGCATGGGGTTCGGATCCTTAAATGAGATGACGTGCACTTTGTAGGTGGGAGCGAGGTGACGCCTCATCCACTCGATTCCCATAAAGTTAGTAACCTGTGAGCAGGTGTGAACATCATTAACTCTTTATAGTCTGTTCTCTGAGGGAATAGAATTTTAAATATATATAAAAATGATCTAATTTAAAGATGCAACAGAACCCAATATTACTAAGTAGAGAACACTACAGCATACTTCCTCGTGGAGATGTCATTGGCTTTGATATCAAGCCACAAACAATATGGCAATAAAATATCTGCGGAGAAAACGGACTTCGTGTGGAGACGTTACTCGGCATGCTCTGACTGGAGCAGCTGACCAGACACGCTACATGATCAAGCCTGGGATTGGGTGTTACAAACAAGGCATGCTCAAGCCAGGTCATTCAAAGATTGATGACTTTGTAGTACAGCAACCTTCTTCCTGTAGTCGTAGAAATTGTCACAACAAAAGATTTTAATAGCGCCACCTGTAGTACTGGAGTACTAGTACATGATGGCCAATATGAAATCACAGAGAGTATGCAAGCTTGTAAGCTTGAGAAGGTGGTTCTCCATCGTCTCCATATGAAGAATGCTGAGGTGCTTGGGAGATTAATAAAGCTAACACTCAAAACAACACATTTATGTATACACACACACACACACACACACACACATTCCTTACACCCGAATCCTTCATGTGTGTATGGGATTTTTTTGTCACCTGGCTCCTCTGCACAAACAGATCTGTTCCGGCTCGGATGAAATCAGCAGCATCAAAACACGGTTCATGTTCAGTGGTGACAAACTTTCCCTCTGCAGCCAGTTTGTGTCTGTCCTCGACTGTACGGATTGGGTAATCCTACACACACACACACACACACACACTTTTATTACTACACAGAATGACCACTAGAGAGGGTAGTATGCAAATTTGCTAAAACCACATGACTTTAACGTGTGTATTATAACAGTCGAATGTGCAGCTGCAGCACAAGAGGAGAGCTAGTGCTATTACACCATTCTATGGCCTGTTTTTTTCTCCCGAAGCTTTACCCTGACCCTGTCCCCCAGTCCCCATTACGTCTCCTTTACAGCTCCATGTTTACAAGAACAATCCCCACTCGAACAAAACCACCAGGTAGAAAGAGACTCATTTATGAGACTGAGTGAGAGAGTTTTTAAAAGTGTGTAAGAGAGTTGGAAGAAGAGGGAGGGTGATAAGCAAGAGATCGTTTTGCTGAGTGCGAATGACCTTGGTTTAAAATAAACACACCTGTCCTTAATAGAAACCTGAACACTCTGGAGTACGCTCACTAACTCACTCCAGAAAACAGGAGCTGAAGAGTAATTCATAATAATAATAATAATAATAATAATAATAATAATAATAATAATAATAATAATAATCTCTCTCTGTACAGAAACATATCTGCTCACTAACTACCTAAAATACCAGCAGGCCAACTACCTGAAATGTTAAGCTGATTTCAGTCCAGACCTCATCAGGATATGATGTAGGGTGTTTGGAGTGAAAGTCATGATTCAGTTAGCAACCCAGCAAGATTATGAAAATAACAGAATCAAAAAAATGGACCACGAGAAGTCAACCAAGGGTAAGTGTATGATGAGTAAAATTTACAACTGGAACAGGGGATGTGTGTGTGTGTGTGTGTGTGTGAGAGAGAGAGAGTGAGAAAGACCTGATCGTATAGCTCGTCTGCCATGGTGGGTTTGGGTGCGGTGGTCCACTTTGCTCCTTGTCTAAAGTACTCTTTGATGAGCGGCCTGTAAGCGCGATACTCGAAAAATCGAGCTCTCCACGCCATCGGAGCCTCGATGATCTCGTTCCCCACAACCAACAGGATGTCCCGCGGCATGGCTGCGTACATACCTACACACACACACACACACACACACACACACACACACAGCAGTATACATCAACATTGTGTTCCAAGGTTTCACTTGGGTCTCTTCAACAACATTAACAGCAAATGCATGATATTAACTTTATCTATCTGTCTGTCTGTCTGTCTGTCTGTCTGCATGTTATCTTTGCTTCTGCTCAATCAGGACACGCTTTACTGATCTTGTATTAGTGAAGATCACTCTTTACTTCACTCTGATTGTTCTCAGGGTTCGTCCCACCTGTGGATGTGAAGTCAGGGGTTTTGTACTCGATGGACCAGTCGATGGGTTCAGGTCTCCTCACGACGACGCCTTCGTGGCGCAGGATATTGCACATTTCCTCGATTTCAGTAATCGCCTTCTTCAGGTGCTCCTCAGGGAATGTCTGCCCTCCGTATTTCTGATAAAATGGCCAGTACTTCTCGTACGTGTTGGCCTGACGGAAGAACAAATATGAATAAATCGGTGAATGTGTCTGTAACTGAGAGTGAATGTGAATGAATGAGTGCTTGTGGTCTGTACCTTGACCTCGACAGTAAACGGAGGGACGCGTGCGTTTTCCGCGCGCCCCACAATCACTTCCTCCAGCAGGTCCCACTCGTTATAAGCGCAAACTGGACACTCATCAGGCACAGGCTCATTGATGGCCACGTCCTCAGCTGCACGTGATCTCACGGCAGCCGCCGAGCTCGAGCTCTGAAACGCCTTCTGAACCCAACGGGACGCCGTGCGACCGATCTAAACAAAATAAAACTCCGAGTCAACGAGAATATTCACTTTAAAAACTGAAAAACTGGACCTCAATACAGTAAAGATCGAAAACTAAAACGCCTTTCTTACATTTTATTCATTGTATATATACACGTCTGTTAACACAGTCATTCATGTAGAGATTCACGTGCACAATTCCTCTTTTTCTTTTTAGATATTCCTTGAAAGCATCTTCACGGCAAAAATCGCATCTACCAAAGATACACAATTATAAACGTAATGCAATCAATCCTGACAAAATTGTAAAAAATGTATCAAGTTTCTTTAAATGTAAACATTTCCCGTTCTAAAGATACATTCAAATCCATTTCCAATCTTTGCTGTTTGTTACAGGTCTGATATGCACACTCTGATATCCGATCCACCATTTTCTGTTGATGCTGCTGTTGGATATCCGATCGGTGCCACCTCTACGTTAATGTATTCATTTTATTCCTGTAAATGAGGCAACATATGATTCTGATTCTGAGCGCATGAAGACATTAAGAATACTGAACATGACGTATAAGAGTAAGTGAAAAGAGAACGATGAATTCATTAAAGACGGAAGTCAATTGGCAAAGCGAGTAAAATACCGGATAAATAAGTAGATGTATGACTAACCTACTGAATGAACGACTGGATGAATAAATGCATGAAGATATAGAGTGTCACATGAATGAATATGTAAAGAAAAGGACGTTTAAATAATGCACGAGCTGAAGGGCTGGATGAATCAGCACATGAATGAAAGAATGAAAGACAGCCCTGAATGTTTTCCTTCATTAAACCGAGAACAGAAGTGTGCACTTTGTCGTCTCCGTTTGCTGCACAGCTGCAGAGGAATAAATCTCTCCATCAGTGATAACGCCGATAACAGCAACACGTAATAACACCCACACAAAGGTCAACACGCTTTCATTCATGTGGAAGACACGATGGAAAAAAACCGTCCAGATACAGAGGCAGCACTTTTGGAGGTGGGGAAAAGTTCATTTTATTCTCATATCATTACAAAGAATCTTTATTTCCTTGGGGAAAGTAAAAAAAAAAAACAAAGAGGACAAGTTAAACCTCAAATGTTTGTATTTATTTGCATAACTCCAAGCATAATTTTATTTTTAATAATAATAATAATAATAATAATAATAACAGTTCTGTTCAAATAACTTTGTGTAATGTTAACTGTACAAAAACCTGTTTAGACATAAATATGTCATTCTATACATATTAATAAGAATGATTTATATTAATTGTACAAATATATACTGATCATACATTGATACAGGCATTTTATATTATAAATGATGTGTAACTATATAAGAGTTTGATTTTAATGTGTAATAATAATAATAATAATAATAATAGTAATAATAATAAAGATAATAATAATAATAGTAATAATAATAAAGATAATAATAATAATAGTAATAATAATAATAATAATAAAGTGTATACCTTCATATCTGAGTAAATAGTGATGAGAACGTTGTACTGTTTGTTGTTGAATGTTTGTAAAGTGAATGTTACAGTTGTGTGTACTGACCATGGCTCCGATTAAGTGAGCAGCCTCGGCTCCTCGGCTTCCTCCTCTCAGACAGCGCACTCTCAGCATGTTCCTGCTCGGGGGATTGTGGGTAATTCCTGCAGCATGCACCGCTGTGTGTATGAAGTAAAGTGCAGTGCACAAGCAGAGTGGTCTGTTATATAGCGCAGTACTCGCATTC
>CM022777.1:942377-944877 GCA_012411365.1 Ameiurus melas
AGATGATTCAGAATGCAACAGCATGCCTCGTCTTCAACCAGCCCAAGAGAACCCATGTCACACCCCTCTTCATCT
Source organism: Ameiurus melas (assembly GCA_012411365.1). Taxonomy (NCBI): domain Eukaryota; kingdom Metazoa; phylum Chordata; class Actinopteri; order Siluriformes; family Ictaluridae; genus Ameiurus; species Ameiurus melas. The sequence continues at coordinate 942,453 of CM022777.1, forward strand.
CCTTCCACTTGCTTCCTGTAGACGTCCCCATCAAGTTCAAGGCCTTGATGCCCACCCACAAGACCTTGTCTGGAACAGCGCCCCCTACCTCAACTCTCTCCTGAAGGCTTACGTTTCCTCACGCAATCTGCGATCAATCAATGACCAAAGCTTAGTAGTACCTACTCAGCATGGCTCAAGGTCCCTTTCCAGAACCTTCACACTAACTGTTCCTCAGTGGTGGAATGAACTTCTGACTTCAATCCTGACTGCAGAATCTTTAAAAAACAGCTAAAGACCCACCTCTTCTGTGAAAACTGAACTAACCCCTGACTTGCCAACCCCCACATTATTTAACAAAAAAACAAAACCCTACTCTGGCACTTACACCTCTACTCTGCTCACTTTGCTTCTTCTAGAACTCAATTAACAGATCGTTAATTAATAGATCACTTTGCTTGTATTTCATCATTTGTCTTCTAAATGAATAAATGTAATGTAAATGTAAATATACGCCCAGGAGTGTATCTTGCTCTACAGTAGCATCTTGTTAGCAATAAACATGGTTAGTTTTGGTCGTGCTCCTTCCTGCACATTATTCCATTTTCCATATATTGGAAAGGGGGCGGAGTTTGTGTGACTTTTCACGACTTGGATCCGTTTAATGTCGCAACTGATGGAGAATTCCCTCTTTTTACACCTCAGTAAGAGTCAGTAATATTATTTTATCTTCCACTCAGACGTGTTAGACCTCTCCCGGTGATGTCCCTGCGGCTCGGCGTCATCATGAATGGCACCAAAGTTCGACCTCGATTCACACACGTATGGCGTAGCCCCAACATCACGCGATATCTCGTTATGGATATGGTCCAGGTTAAAGTGGACAGGTGTAGGTGAAGCTGGTGGTGATAAGTCTGCCACAACTAAAGACATCGCTGTGACTTCCTGTTTCAAAAGGAAATACGTCAACATATTGAATCAAATCACAGCTCTCAAGCCATATGGACGTCATGTGCACTACATAATAAGTCAAAAAAAAAAATTCCAAGGTAATGCATTTATATAGGGAACATGGGGCCATTTTGGACTTTTGGTCATGAAATTTTCACGTGTGTGAGTGTGTGTGTGTGTGTGTCCATGTCACCAGAGGTGCAGAGTTCAGACACACACACACACACACACACACTGTGTTGATGAGTTTATCAGCAGCCTTTGGTTTGTTTGCTGGGTGAACAGATATTTGTCTCTCTGTGCTGAGTCGGCATTGACACACGCCTACTAACACGCACTAAAGCGCACGCATACAGTATATGCTAACGTTATAATGCTATGCTACGGTCCACTCTTACTTCCCCCCCTCCCCCAACCACAGAAACCTAACACTTATCACATCACATTAGCCTGAGATTTATATTACATTTACATTTTCTTGTTTGACAAGATGCTCTTCTCCTCCACTTCTTACGAGTGAGGTGAGCAAGCGAGGAGTAAGGGTCCTGCTCAAGAACGCGACAGTGGCTCACAACCTTCTAACCACTAAGACCCACTGCTTTATGCTAACCACACAACAGTGCTAAATCTTTTTGACCTGCTTAGTCAAGCGAATGCTAACTACTGTATCCGAGAGCCAAGCTCTATAGCTGTTGTTAGTAACACCTGCTCTGATTGGACGGCTTGCACCCACATAGTCAAAAGATTAGCATGTTCCTGTAATCATGGGGACATTTAGATCTAATAATGACACACACACACACACACACACACACACACACACACACACACACACACACACACACTGAACATCATCTATGTGTCTATCAAAAATCCACTGCCAAGCTGATGAACACCTCCTGCACCATGTGTCCTTTCCCTTTCCACACTTTTACTCTCAGTATGTGTGTGCGCGTGTGTGTGTGTGTGTGTGTGTGTGGATATAAAGTTCTCAGTGGAATGTGAAGAGCAGCTGTTACCCTCCCAGTGTGTGTGTGTGTGTGTGTGTGTGTGTTTGGCCCGAACACAGCTGGCTCATAAACAATGTTAACAGAAATTTAAAGCTTAGATCACGTCATTTATTAATTCCATGTACCGTACATTGGATTATATTAACACACATTAGCGTTTCAGGTGCACTTGGGTCAGGTGTAGGTTAACTCTAACCCCCCTAACCCTAACCCTAACCTAGGTGCCAGGTGTTTGTTGAGCTGATATGTAATGTTCTGGGTTGGGATTGTCTATGGCACCAGTTTGAACGTCCATCTCGGGTGATCGGATCAGTACGAGTGTGAACAGGGTCAAATCCATCTTGAGATCTGATCACTCAGACAACGCGTGGAGGAAATGTGGGACGTGTGTGTGAAGACGTGACATTTGTAGAGTGAGCACTTCGTGTCCTTGACCGCCGAGTCACCAGGCTTGCCAGGTTTATGGTTTTCCACCACTTTTGAAT
>CM022777.1:949877-959877 GCA_012411365.1 Ameiurus melas
ATCCTCAAACACATTACGCAGCTTCTTCTTCTCTGTTTGTTCTGGATTTCCTGCGTATCCCGTAAACGGAGTGATCTCAGTGATCTTACACACCAGGAGCCCTGTTTCACCTGCACACACACACGCACACACACACACACACAGACGTATACTTACAATGTACAACCCATATGTTAATTGCTGTTAACAACAAAACCAGAAAAACTATTCATTATAATTTACAAAATATGTTCTCTCCTAGTTTCCCAAATTTTGGGAAAGTTCTAGTTCTAGTCTCTCCTAGTTAAAGTTTGGTTGGAAAATTAATTTCATGGCTCTCTACATTCAGTGTTTTTTATTTAGCAGTTCCTCATTCTCCTGGTTGCCCAAGATTCATACCTGTAGTCTTAGTTCTGATCTAACCAATTACCAAAACACTTCTCTCCTCTTTTTCCAGTAGCATCTCCATTGCTAAAGCCACATACTACCAAGAGAAGACCGGCAGTTCTCCAACACCCACACTCTCTTCAAAACCTTTTCTTCACTTTTCTTCTCTTCTCTGTCCCCCTCCTCCCCCTTCCCCTACCTCTCTCACTGCAGATGACTTTGCCACTTTCTTTTCTAACAAGGTTACATCAATCAGGAACCAGTCCTCAACCCCAGACGCACAATGACCGCTTCCTCCTCCATGTACCTCCCAACTGACTTCCTTCTCTCCCTACTCAGAGACTGATGTCTCTAAACTCCTCCTCTCTAGCCGTTCCACAACCTGTCCCCTTGACCCTATCCCTTCTCACCTTCTTCAGTCTATCTCTCCCACACTATTACCTGCACTCACACACATCTTTAACACCTCCTTCTCTACTGGCACATACCCTACATCATTTAAGCAAGCCCGGGTTACCGCACTGCTTAAAAAACCATCACTCAAGCCTGCTTTGGTTGATTTCAGACATATTTCCCCCCTCCCTTTTCTTTCCAAAACTCTTGAAAGAACCGTTTTTAAACAACTCTCTATTTTTCTCACACAGAACAACCTTCTGGACACCAAGCAGTCTGGCTTCAAGAGCAATCACTCCACGGAGACTGCTCTGCTTTCTGTCACAGAAGCCTTACGACTACAAGAGCAACCTCAAGATCATCTCTCCTTCCTACTCGACCTCTCTGCTGCTTTCGACACTGTGAACCATCAGATCCTCCTATCAACTCTCTCCAGTCTGGGCATCACTGGAACGGTTCTGCGCTGGGTGGAATCCTAACTCTCAGACAGATCCTTCAAGGTATTGTGGAGTGAAGATATTTATGAAACTCAGCAACTTTCAACTGGTGTTCCACAGGGGTCAGTTCTGGGTCCACTCCTCTTTTCTATCTACACTACATCTCTGGGGCAGGTGACTGAGTCTCATGGCTTCTCATATCATTGCTATGCTGACGACACTCTATTTGTCCTTCCAGCCTGATGATAAATCTGTCTCTGCACGTATCTCTGCTTGCCTGTTGGACATCTCGGTCTGGATGAGGGAACACCACCTTAAAAAATCTGAGCTTCTCATCATCCCGTGTTGTCCCTCAATCAACCACAACCTCACTGTACAGCTCGGCTCAACCACACTTAAGCCAACCAGGATGGCCAGGAACCTTGGGGTGATTCTTGATGATAGCTTAACCTTTACAGACCACATCTCAGCAACTGCACGGTCCTGTAGGTTCATCCTGTACAACATCAAGAAAATCAGACCCTATCTCACTGAACAGGCCACACAGATACTAGTCCAGGCTCTTGTTATCTCAAAGCTGGACTACTGCAACTCACTACTTTCGGGTTTCCCAGCCAGCTCCATCAAACCCCTTTAGATGATTCAGAATGCTGCAGCGCGCCTCGTCTTCAACCAGCCCAAGAGAACCCATGTCACACCCCTCTTCATCTCCCTCCACTGGCTTCCTGTAGCCGCTCGTATCAAACTCAAGGCCTTGATGCCTTGAAAAACAATTCTAGATTTATATTCAACACGGTAGCAAAATTAACTAGGACTAAAACCACTACAGAAAGAAGCACTCAATCATTACATAGCAGTGAAGATTTCATGAAATTTTTCATCGGTAAGATTCAGGCTATTAAATTAAAACCAGACAGTATTATAACTAATCCTGTAGATGATAATGTAGCAATATCAGATCAACGTTTAGAATGTCTTACTCCCCTTAGAGAGACTGAACTAGATTCATTAATCATGTGCAGTGAATTCATCAACTTGCATACTAGATCCTGTACCTACATGTTTCTTTAAACAGATTTGTCCAGGAGTAATTGAACGCCTTCTAAATATAATCAATTCTTCCCTAAGCACTGGCTATGTCCCTAAATCACTTAAATTAGCAGTTATTAAACTAATAATAAATTCAATTAATAGAATTGAAATGGCACCCTGTCCATGGTGTACCCCGCCTTGTGCCCGATGCTCCCTAGTATAGGCTCCTTGGTTCCCCATGACCATGAAAAGGAGTAAGCAGTAGAAGATGGATGGATGGATAGATGCTGCTCACCTACAAGACCTTGTCTGGAACAGCACTCTCCTACCTCAACTCTATCCTGAAGGCTTACATTCCCTCTCGCAATCTGCAATCAATCACGACTGATGCTTAGAAGTACCTACTCAGAGTGGCTCAAGGTCCCTTTCAAGAACATTCAAACTAACTGTTCCTCAGCGGTGGAATGAACTTCCAACCTCAATCCGGACTGCAGAATCTCTCACCATCTTCACAAAACATCTAAAGACCCACATCTTCTGTGAACACCTAAGCAACCCATAAAAAAAAATACTCTGGCACTTACACCTCGACTCTGTGCACTTTGCTTCTTCTGGAACTCAATTATCGAATCTTGTACAGTAGCACTACTCGTATTGTTCTCTGCTTGATAGATCACTTTGCTTGTATTTTCTCATTTGTAAGTTGCTTTGGATAAAAGTGTCCACTAAATGAATAAATGTTAATGTAAATGTAGTTCATATAGTTTCCTAATATATTTCCCTACTCTCTCCTAGTTCCTCTTTTTTCACCGTTCCAAGAAGAATTACCCATAATCCTTAGAGCATATTCTGCTCCTGTCTGTATTTGGAAGATTATTAATATTCATTACACAGCCGTGATAGCCTTGATTGAGGAGTGTGAGTCTCACCTGTAAGGACGGGGACACAGCGCCCCCTGCTGTCCCGCACCGGCTTCTCTATCTCAGGGTCGTACTGAATCAGTGCATGAGGGATCAGTTTCTGCACAGAGACATTTAATCCACAGTTATGACAATCAAACCGCTTTGTTGTGGGACATTTTCCAGCAGCTAACCAGCTTTGTTGAAAATTCTCTGTTAGCTAAAGAATTTTGTTTGGAATTTTTCTCTTATGTTAACCAACTAGTTTTAATCATTATCTTTACTGATATATATTTTCCAAAATATAGTTACAGTTCTCTCCACTAATATTGGCACCCTTGGTAAATATGAGCAAAGAAGGCTTTGAAAATTTGTCTTTATTGTTTAACCTTTTCATCTTTTGTTTAAAAAAGGTTTACTAATGATATTTTAATGCCACGTGACTCTGGCACTTGTGTTGTGTTGGTCTTATTCATTTTAGCGCTGCCTTTGATACTATTGACCATAGTATTCTTTTAAATGGCTTACAGTCTGTGGTTGGTATCAGGGGTCTGGCTTTGCAGTGGTTTGCGTTTTATCTGAAAGAAAGGACTTTCGCAGTAAACATAGGGGATTTCTCTTCTTCATCCGTGCCCTTATCATGTGGTGTTCCTCAGGGCTCCATATTGGGTCTATATGTTTTCTCTTTATAATAGGGTTCTATTTTTCAGAAATATGATATTTCCTTTCACCGGCTACGCTGATGATACAGAATTTTATTTGCCAGTTCGGTCAAATTGCATAAGTCCTTTTGGGTCCCTTTTTAAATGTCTTGAGGACATAAATGTTGGATATCTAACAATTGTCTGCACTTAAATGAAAGAAAAACTGTAGTCTATACTTTGGGCTTCCCTACTGTCTCCTCTGCTCTTGAGGCCCAGTTAGGTCCTCTCTCTCTCGCTCTCTCTCTCTCTCTTTCTCTCTCTCTCTCTCTCTCTCTCTTTCTCTCTCTCTCTCTCTCTCTCTCTCTCTCTCTCTCTCTCTCTCTCTCTCTCTCTCTCTCTCTCTCTCTCTCTCTCTCTCTCTCTCTCTCTCTCTCTCTCTCTCTCTCTCTCTCTCTCTCTCTCTCTCTCTCTCTCTCTCTCTCTCTCTCTCTCTCTCTCTCTCTCTCTCTCTCTCTCTTTCTCTCTCTCTCTTACTCTTTCTCGTTAACAAATGTCAAAAATCTTGGAGTTATTTTTGACTCAAACTTGCTCTTTGATAAGCAAATCAGTGCTGTTAAGGGCTTCTTTCATTCATTTTAGTTCTCTCTAGAAAAGACCTAGAAACCGTGATCTGCGCTCTTGTTACATCATGGTAATTGGTAATTCTTTATATGTTGTCTTTCCTCAGTCTGCCTGATCTTGTCTGCAGCTTGTGCAAAATGCAGCAGCTAGATTTTTAACAGGGACCAAAAAAAGGGATGACATTTCCCCGGTTCTGGCATCTCTTCACTGGCTTTTTAGTTTAGAGTTAAATTTAAAATTCTAATCTATGTATACAAAGCTCTTCTGGTTCTGCACCTTTACTCTCCTACTAGAGCACTGAGATCATCTCCAGGTCCTTCACATTTCAAGGTCCACGCTGGTGGACTCTCCTCTTCAGTTCACCCCACAGGTTTTCTATGGGGTTCAGGTCAGGGGACTGGGATGGTCATGGCAGGACCTTGATTTCGTGATCAGATCACCATCAACAACAACAACAAGAACAAGAACAACAACAAAAGACTAAAAGTTTAATCAATAAAGAAAATTTTCATAGCTAGCTAGCTTTGTTTGGGAGTACTCGCTAATGTTAGCTAGCTAGCTCTGTTTGGGGATATTTTCTAATGTTAGCTAGCTAGGTTTGTTGGGGGTTATTTTCTGGGATTATCAGGGACGGGAGGAATTTTACATAATCAGATTTTTAAAAATTATTGTTATTTTTGTTTAATTTGGCGATCTACATATTTAGCTAGCCACTGTAAATTCCCCTTTATCACTCCTTATTAAACAGGCTTATTGATCAGGTGAGTGATTCGCGAGGTACTTTACAAGCTAGCAGTAGCACAAGGTTTTCTTACAGGTAAGATACATAAAACAAAATCATTTTCAAATAATGTTGGCAATTGTTCATGTATTTCACCATTAGCATTAGCATAGTATGCTATCTAGCTAATTAACAGGGCAGTGAGGTGTTTGTGATGGTGTTTGTGCAGGTTCACCCTGGAGAGGAAGTTCACTTTGCCCACAGCGCCCACTTTCCCCGTGTAGTTCAAGAAGCCAATGTTCCCGTCGGAGGCAGCGTAGAACTCTTTAATGTGTTTCACACCAAACCTGCGCTGAAATTCTTGCCAGACGTCAGTGCGAAGTCCGTTTCCGATGGCCAGTCGCACCATGTGCTGCTGGTCTGTCTCTCTCTGGGAAAACAGACGTGTCTGTCACATAAGTGTGCTTTTGCAAAAGTAGAGAAGAAATAATTCGGAGGCCACATCAGCATTGTTTGAGGCCGTAATCGAAGTCTGTCATTCTTAATAAAACATTTGAACTTTTTTGTTACTTCATATATTATCAAAACGCCGTTATGGGGGTTTACGGTTACTGCTCTTTGGATGGGGAGTTCACGCAGACGTTCTGTTTGACACTTTCTAAGTAGCTTTACTCACGTCACTTCAGTAGCACACTATCATGGTTCCAGGGTGTTTGCGAAGTGGTTAGAACGCTAAGCAACTGGTTTGCTAACAAAATTCTTGGCTTGCACGTGCTAAGAATATGGTTTGTAACTAGCTTGCATGGGTTTTGGTTGTGTTGTGTGACCTTGGGTGTGTTACAGAGGTAGCGCATGATCTCTCCGATATACTGGATCACCGTCACATTGTACTTCCTGCAGTCGTTCCAGAACTGAGACACTGAGAACTTCCTCCTCAACACCACTGTGATTCCTGAACACACACACACACACACACACACACACTAGTCATGTGTCGTTTATGAACGATTCGTTCATTTTGCACGAATCTTTAATATGACTCGGGAACCACGAGTTGTCTCAGAGAGTGATCCTTCATTTTTGATCGAACATGCGCTGCAACACCACCATAGGTTCTGTACCGGAAGCAGAAATAATTAGTTCACGCCTCGAGTCTTCTGGTTCGACGTGTTCGTTCATCCGGTGACCGACGCTTAGACAATACACCATGCAATTGTCTTGAACCCGAAGTTTCTGGGGAACAGACGTGACATATGTGACGTGATGAAAGGAAGACGGACTCGGATTGGGAGGTGAAGTGAACTACAATAGCCTGAAGACCTAATGCTAAGCTATTAATGAATCGTTTCTGTTTCTCATAATTCGGCCTTGGTTGTATTAGCTTGTAGTTTATTTGATAGTTTAGTAAGTACTAGATGTTTTGGGGAATTGAACATGTAACATTTGAATTATATTCTGCTGAAATGAACGAAATGACTCGACAAAAGTTTTGTTCATTTTGCTGAATGAGATCCAAAGATCCGAGTCAGTAAAATGGTCGGAACTATCCATCACTAACACACACACACACACACACACACACACACACGCACAAACAAACATACTCAGGCAACATTTGGAAAACATCCTACAATGTATTAAAGAGGTGTTTGAGGTGTTTGTAAGAGTTTCTTGCCCCTCTCTATCGCCCCAGTCAGGCCAATGATCAGTCCTGCAGCATGGTAGAGGGGGATGGAGATGTAGATGACATCATCATGCTTGACACCAAACAGAGACTGGTAGAAAGTACCACCCCATATTCGGTCGTGATTTATAACACCTGCTTTAGGGAGACCTACACACACACACACACACCCACACACACACACACACACACACACACACACACAGACATGGTTTATATTATGCTGTTTGTGGTTGTGAGTATCAGTGTGTAGTTGTGTACCTGTCGTTCCTGATGTATAGATGTACACAGCATGGCTTTTCATAGTGATGTTAGCTCTCAGCGTGCGACTCACAGGTCCATCGTCACTGTTGTCCATCTTGTCTTTCAGAGACTGAAGTCCGTCTATGTCACACGTATCGGACAACAGGAAAACACACACGCCACGTTCTCGTAACTCCGGCAGCACCTCACACACTGCACTGTGATACTCTGAAACAACACACCAATACATCACAAACCTCAAACATCTGACTTCGATACTCCCAAACAACACAACACAACACACTTACTGTCTGGGACAGATACACAGATCGATAAATCTCATATCTCATATCATAAGTCTCTATCTCAAGACGAAGGACTGAGCAAGTGTACTCCATGGAAAGGAAACGCTGGATCATCCTGATGTTGTGAAGAGGAAACCTGCATGACCAAATCATGTCAGCAGGAAATATAGTTGGTGGTCCAGGACTTCACCAAGGTAAGAACTGGTCTCAAGTTGTCTTCCATGACAAGATGTCCACCAGACATGCTGATATCTGTGCAGAACCATGAGTGTCTGAGGTAGAAATGGAGAGGATGAATTGAGAGTCATAAGCATGGCAATGTTATGAGAAAGGAAGGAATGTCCTCAGCAGATATGCAGGATATGGCCTCGTTGAGAGAGCAGGTATAGAGGGTATGAGCGCGATGTGAAAACAGGATTGAAGGAGAACAGAAGAGGACCCAGCACTGAGCTTTGTGGGACACCAGTGGAGAGTCTGCATAGACAGCTGAAGATCTCGTCCATGGTATGTGATATGACAGTCCCCTCAGGTAAGAAATGCCAAGCTACTGCTATGCTGTGCCACAAATTCCAAGGTCTTGTGAGGGAAGGACAGGAGAGCGTTGTGCTTGATGATGCTGAAGGCTACTGAGAGATCAGTAGGAACCAGGACCTATGACAGTTTGGCTGATCTAGCAGCATGAAGCTTCTCAGAAACTTTCACAAGGGCAGTTTCTGTGGAATGTGCCTCTTTTAAGCTACACTGATGTTTGAGATTGTTCTGGGTAAGAAAGAGACACAGCTGAGCTGTATAGAAGATGATCAAGTGCACAGTGGTTTATCTTTAATCCAAAGAGCAAGTCCAAAAAACAGAGAAATGTCCAAACTATGTCAAATGGACTACTGAGAGCAAAAACGAGGACCTGGAATCACACAGGAAGTAAAGTGAAACAACATCAAGGTAAGAATTGGACAGAGATCTGGCAAGCCTGGAACAGGTTATAATGATGATGCTGATGATTATGATGTTAAGTTGATGGTTATACAGTGAGCATCAGAGGCTTGGCACAGAGGAAGGTGGAGACTGGGATGTGACCACTCCCACCTCTGACTGCCGATGCCTCCACCAGGACTGAGACAAACCAGGGGAACCGCATTAGGAGCGAGCCAACTTCTCCAGCTTCTCAAGGCTGGACCCCTTCCAGTCCATCACACTCAAAAAACATTTACTCATATAGTTCATACAAAATAAATCAGTTTAGTCGTCTTGGTCCTTCTTGACGAAACGGAGTATCTGTAGTTCAACAGGACCATCTTGAGTCTTCTAGAAGCTTCCATATTGACAGAGGGCAAAGGGATATGTTCAAATGTAGTGCATTATGGGTAACACAGGCTGAAAGGAAATTCTCTTTTATCATTTTATATTTGATATTATGTACCCTCTTATGTTATGAACTGCTCTCAAATATATATATATGATGAATGTAATCATTTAGTTACTTCTTTGAATAAGATGATCATCTGCTATCCTTCATTATATTATTATGTACTTCTGTGTCAACACGACATGGGACTTATTCTGTATCATAACTATGTGTTTTGTCGAAATCTGTCTGACCCTTGGACCAGTAGAAACCGTCCACGTGGTGATGTAATCAATGTGTACCATGTGTATAAATACTCCTGTTTTGAATGAATAAAGCGGAAGTCTCCTTTTGAACACACTCATATCTGTCAGTGTGTGTGTTCATTTCAGACTCTCCAGGCGCCTGACTCTGCAGCAAACCACACACACTTTCTAGATCATAGCAACATACAAGTAGCCAAAAGTTAATAGAAGTTAATGGTAAAACAGACTGGAATTCATGGCGGAGATCTGAAAGGTGTACACGGTAGGTTCCTGAGAGGTGGAAATTTAACACAGGCGATCTCTTACACATGGAGAAGAAATATCCCCCACCATCAAAAGGTCTTGTTGAAGAGGTGATGTTTTTGTAGGAACATTACTATAAATAAAATGACACCATACATATAGACATGTTTATTACCTGCCCCTGCGATCAGTACTTTTGCCTCACAACACAGGAAGCACCGTATTAGTGATTGTCCCCGAATGTTGGTGTTGAGAAATGAGGTAGAACATCCGATCTTCATGAGTCCGAGCCAGAGGAAGATGAAGTTTGGTTCATTGCCTAGGAGCAGCGTGGCCGTATCTCCCTGGCGCAGCGTGGTGTGTTTATGCAGTGCGTGTGCTGCCCTGTTGCTCCAGCGGTCTACCTGCAGGTATGTGTACACATCATCCTCGAAAACAAGAAAGGGTTTGTGTGGGTGTCTGTGCACTGCATCCAGAAAGCAGTCGAGCACAGAGTAGAACGGAGAACTCTTACGGAACTTCGTGCGCTTTGACCTGACCCCAAGGGTTTTCTTTATGAACACGCAGTCATGCAGGAAATACGGAAACTTTACAAAAAACAGCAAAATCAAGATTAGAACCACAACAAGTGCAGCGTACACAATCTCCATGTTGTTCATGTTCCTACAGACAGCAAGAGTTGTGTAACATCAAGGACAAAGTTCAATCTCCTATTGATTTACACATTTACAGCATTGTGTCACCTGTCACTCTCTCTCGCTCTCTGTCTGTCTGTCTCTCTGTCTCACTCTCTCTCGCTCTCTC
>CM022777.1:962377-982377 GCA_012411365.1 Ameiurus melas
TCGAGCTAGAGTTCTTGGTGGCTTCTGTTTTATTCCAGAAACTCTATCTTCCACAAACTTTTAGATTCTATTGCTGGCTGTTAATGGGCGAGTCTGGGGTCTGGCCTAAAACACTCATCACGCCCTGCTCCGCACCACGCTCGCTCCGAGCCTCCAGCACTGCTCGACTGGACCCACCGTCTCTCAGGATAGAAGGAACACGTGCTTTAAGGATCTTCTCTGTTCTGGCACCCAGGTGGTGCAATGAACTTCCCTTAGTAGTCAAGTCAAGGGGTTTTTTATTGTCTTTCTTCTATATAGCTTGTATACACTGGAATGAAATGACGTTTCTTTATGACCACGGTGCTACACGGAACAGTACACAACAGTGAGACGAGTACAAAGCAATAAACACACAGAACGCTAGATACACAGAACATAGACTGTAACTGTAAGCTATTATGTAGTGTAGTTCCATAAAACAAGTTCCATAGTATAAAGTGACTGATGCAGATGTGTAAAGTGCAGATGTGCAGTAGTACTGGGTTAGGTGTGGGTTAGGTGTGTGACTAGCTCAGGTGAGTGTTTGACAGGCAGCAGGGTGTTGAGTAATCTGACTGCCTCAGGGAAGAAACTGTAGCGGAGTCTGCTGGTGGTGGCATGGATACTCCTGTAACTTCTGCCCTTCTTCTGGGTGAAGAGTCCAGGAAAAGGGTGAGAGGGGTCGCCCGCAATACTGATGACTTTGTGGATGCAGCGGTTGTTGAAGGAGGTGTCGATGGTGGGTAGAGAGGTGACGATCTTTTCAACCTCACAATTCACTGTAGGGTCTTGTGGTCGGAGGTTCCTGTACCACACAATGAGACAGATGGTCAGGAAGCTCTCTATAGCCTCTCTGTAGAAGGAGGGGAGGAGGGGAGGGGGAAGTTTGGCTCTGTTCAGCCTCTGCAGGAAGTGAAGGTTCTACTGGGCCTTCTTGACCAGGCAGGTGGGGTTGAGAATCCAGGAGAGGTCCTCAGTCATGCACACACCGAGAAACTTGGAGCTTTTGACTTTAGTCTTATCAACATTAAGAGATAGGTTGTCTCTACACTATTCAGGTTCACCTCCTCCCTGTCCACTGACTCATCACTGTTACTGATGAGGCCCATGGCTGTGGTGCCATCAGCAAACTTTGCAGAATAGTCACGAGTTAGCAGCATAAACAGCAGTGGACTGTGCACATAGCCCTGGGGGACGTCGGTGTTCAGCGTGGTGGTGCTAGAGGTGGAGTGCTGATCCTGATTCGGGTCTCCGGGTCAGAAGGTCCAGGATCCAGTTGCAGAGGGATGAGTTTAAACTCAGCAGCTCAGCTTTGTTATCAGTTGTTGTGGGGTGATTATGTTGAATGCTGAACTGAAGTCATTGTCTGAACATCTGTGTCACTGAAAGACCTACCTCTTCACCAAGCACTTCAATGAACACTTTGCTAATATTCTTTTTTTTTTTTTTTATCCTTGTCTTGTGTTTTCTCTTACTGTACTAACCTCTGTAACAGGGTTTCTAGACTGATAGTGCTCTAAGTGCCTGAGCTTTGTGAGAATGTGCTTTTGACAGAGAATAAAAAGTTTCTCGGGATTGAGGTGTCTGCCAAATGCCATAAATGTAAAGGTAAGTGATGAATTTGTCTGGATATATCCATGGTGTCTGTGGGAAGACCATCAGCTATGAAGCCTGAATGTGTGACCTAGACATCCTTTCAGAGATTTAGAGAATGCTGCACCAATCCTGAAGGAATTTTCGGAAAATGAATCCCATACATGCTGTCGGTTTTCCTTTCCTGAACAGTGCTGGTTCTGCCCTTCAGTTTGGAGACTATTGGGTGGACGTAAATGCAATTCCCTGATGAGTTGACTAGTTAAACTGCAGTGTAATGGCAGCTTAACGAAACGTTTTAGAAGCAAAGCAAGCTATCCAACAAACACGATCAAACGGGATCTTCCTGAGGCATTAATCATATTTTTTAAAATCTAAATCCAAGGAGAGGTCTGATGTGTGATGGTGAAATATTTTAGTGGCGCAAAAGCAACAAGTAGAATTTAAAACAAGTATGTAAAACGTAACATCCATTAAGGTTTATAAGTTAAGATTGGGAGAACATCAGAAATTGATCGTTAATGTTTCCTGGTTTAAAAAAAAAACTGTAAGTCCTTGTAAAAACTCAGCACAGTTTTGAGAAACTCTAATTGACATGAGTAGAAATCCCGTTCTAGATCTGAGACTGAGATTGTTGCTGGTACTGATGGACAGTTTTGAAACAGATCGGTTAACTGAATGGCAGCTTGACAGCATAGTACACACCTTTAAAGGTAAATTATATCTAACATGCTATATGAGCCGTGCCGTTACCACATGTTAAGGGCTTTAAGTTATTTATAAGAGTAAGCCTTATCATTTGTACATCTAAATAAACCTTTCACAATGTTCAAATTAGCTAGGTAATTAAAAAATATTCTTGTCAAGTTGGAGGATTCAATTCTATGGGTTTGGTGAGTTTATGCTTTATAAAATAAAGTTGTTTATTATTATTATTATTATTATTATTATTATTATTATTATTGTGTGAATTTATTCTATACTATATACCACCACAAGGTGGCCACATTTGATGAAGCTGAATCAAAAAGATATTATTTGATATACAGTGACCAGTTCTCCGTTATTACTTTGGTGTTTTATCAACAGTGGTTTGTAATAAAATTGATGACCAACCCATTCTATTAAAATTTTTAAAAGTTTACTTTTAGCTGGTACTGAGTATTTGATTAATTAGCCTTTGGGTATGTACTTCTTCAAAAAGTCATTAAAAGGGATTTATTTTATTTTTTTAAATATGTTTTTTGGGCATTTTTTAAAATAATAATTTTCAAGGCATTTAAAAAAATAAAATAAAATGCTATAAATAACCTTAAATGCTTGTGATGAACTTTGAGGTCGGACAAAGGAGAAGGAAGGCTTGATGCAATTCAACACTTTTATTTCGCTTTTTTTCCTTTACCGCAACTCAGTGTTCGTTAATTATCTTTTCTTTTACTTCACACACGAACGCACACACACAAAACAGGTCATGCTAGTCTCTCTCTCTCTTTCTCTCTCTCTCTCTCTAAGGAGAACTCCCCTCAGGTGTGCTCTTTCAATTCAATTCAGTTGTATTTGTATAGTGCTTTTAACAGTGGACGTTGTCTTAAATCAGCTTTACAGAAATATATAAACACAGGATGGAGATTTTAAGTGTGTGGATTTATCCCTATTGAGCAGCCAGAGGTGACGGTGGTGAGGAAAAACTCCCTGAGATGATATGAGGAGGAAACCTTTAGAGGACCCAGACACAGAAGGGAACCCGTCCTCATCTGGGTAACGACGGATAGTGTGAAAGTAAAAGAAAGTTCATGATGGTTTAACATGAAGTCTGTTTGGTGAACCAGTCCACTGTTCACTAAAGGAGACCTGAGTGTAAATCTGTATGTGGTAATTCCAGTCCCAGGGCCTTAGAAGCAACTGTAGTCCCAGCAACCAAAGTGAGTGTGTCCATCTGGAATTGGAGTAGATGAGAGCTCCATCCGGATCAGGCGGGTCCGGAGAGCAGAAAGGATCTGGATCTCCAGTATCTCCATAAAATCGTGTGTGACTCGACAGAAGGAGAGAGGGAGAGAAAAGATTATTAGGACTGTGAAGTAGTGAGATATAATCTAGTCAGGGTAAGCTTGAGTAAACAAATATGTTTTAAGCCTAGACTTAAACACTGAGACTGTGTCTGAGTCCCGAACACTAATAGGAAGACTGTTCCATAACTGTGGGGCTCTATAAGAGAACGCTCTTCCCCCTGCTGTAGACTTCACTATTCGAGGTACCGCCAAATAGCCTGCACCTTTTGATCTAAGTAGGCGTGGCTTATCATAAAAGACCAAAAGGTCACTTAGATATTGTGGAGCGAGACCGTGTAGTGCTTTATAGATTAATAAAAGTATTTTAAACTTAATGCGAGATTTTACTGGGAGCCAATGCAGTGTGGATAAGATCGGGGTGATATGGTCATATCTTCTAGTTCTAGTTAGGACTCTAGCAGCTGCATTCTGGACTAACTGGAGTTTATTTATATTCCTACTGGAACATCCAGACAGTAAGGCATTACAGTAATCTAATCTAGAGGTGACGAATGCATGAACCAGTATTTCTGCATCATGTAGTGACAATATGTTTCTTATCTTAGAAATATTTCTGAGATGAAAGAAGACTATCCTAGTAATATTATCTACATGAGCATCACATGATAGACTGGAGTCAATAATCACTCCGAGGTCTTTAACTGCTGTACATGATGAAACAGAAAGACCAACCAGAGTTACTGTGTAGTCAGGAAGATTATTTCTAGCTAGACGCGGTCCTAGTACAAGTTCTTCTGTTTTATCAGAATTAAGTAAAAGGAAGTTAATAATCATCCAGCGTCTAATGTCCTTTACACAATGATCCAACTTTACTAAGCTTCTGTCTGTCCTCTGGCTTCGCTGAAACATACAACTGTGTATCATCAGCATAACAGTGGAAGATAATTCCATGTTTACGAATAATTTGTCCTAGGGGGAACATATATAAAGTGAAAAGCAGTGGGCCTAAAAAAGAACCCTGTGGAACTCCAAATTTAACATGCGTGAGAAATCACCATTTACATCTACGACCTGATAACGATTGGTCAGATAAGACCTGAGCCAGGAGAGGACTGTTCCCTTAATACCAACAACATTTTCTAATCTATCAAGGAGAATAGTGTGATCTATAGTATCAAAAGCTGCACTAAGGTCGAGTAACACAAGCAGCGAGACACGTTCCTGATCAGAGGTCAGTAGAAGGTCATTTACTACTTTAACTAACGCTGTCTCTGTGCTATGATGAGGTCTAAATCCTGACTGAATTCAGGGCTACAGCCCCCAATGCCCGGGCCGGGTTACACCGCCGGCATCTGCACAAAATGTGATTTATTTTAAAAGCGCATTTTACTTACAAATTGTTTTCGAAATTTGTAATGCAAATAACATCATTTTATTCACATCAGCAACTTTCATCAAGTCATATAAATGTCAAATGTAATGCGTTACATTACTGCGTTATCAGAAAAAGTCCTTCGATTACAGTAACACGTGGTGTAATGTTCTTTCTTAATATGATGTCATTGCAGTGCTGTCTTGTTGCCAGCCAATCGCTGCATTGCTGATCATAGTTTCAACACATCTGCCCTTTCCAATGAACACGGGAATGCACAGTAATCTCAGACTACTTCATCCAGATATTTTAATCAAATCTGCAAACAAAAGAAGAACCAAATCATTCAAAGATCAGTTATCACTGCTAGAAGATCTGGCGTGTGTCGTATCACCTCAGACGTATTAAGCGAGGTACGAAGAACGGACCCCTGATGTGTGCAGAATAACTGTGTGGGTTTGGGAAGACTCCTTCTGGTTCTATCTGAAGATAGTTCTTATTAAGATTTGGACTGATTGTCATGTGGCGTGAATTAATTTTTTAGCTTTCTTGAGAGACTCTACAGTGCTTAAGGGTTTTGCAGAGTTCTGCATGTATTCTGTATTGTTTTGGAAAGAAACATTCCTTTGTTTTGTTACTTTATATTTATATTTATTATTGTTGTTGTTGTTGTTGTTAAACATAAAAGTCGCAAAACAATGAGACAGATAATAACCCAAATCATAGGTCATATTTAGCCAAGCAAGAGAGTTAATTTCACTTGAGTCACACCAACCCAGCGTGAGTCGTGTCCCATAGTTACCCAGCGGTGGGGTTACGGTTGGGTTATTTTTTAACCCAGCAATTTTACAGTGTAAATGTTTTTATGCAAATGAAGCTTCCTCTTCTTAAATATACAAAAATATGCTTTATTAAATTTGAAAAATAAATAAATAAATAAAAAATCTGGATGAGTTTAGAATTTCTTTGCATTGTTTTCTTGCTTGGTGTGCAAATGCTTTGATAGAAAAGAAAATACCCTTACACAACAGTTTTTTGTCAAATATATTTTAAATTGTTTAATAAAGAAATATGAATCTAACAATTACTTCTAATTACGGACAAAATGAGCATGTTGTAGGCTCCAGGTTCCCCCGCGACCCAGTCGGATAAGCAGTGTAGAAAATGGATGGATGGATTTATTTTACATACAAACTATTACTTCAATTAGGCACATTATTTAATTTTGGCTATTTATTGGAGCCAGACAGTTGTTTCCAGCCACAGAACCCATTTCTATTCAATTGAAAATGATTTAAGAATAACAAATTTGATAATGACGGGGAGTGATTTCCACCACTGTAAAACAAATGAGAAAATCACAGACCCCCTGGATGTGTGTCATGGATCCCCACTATATATATCTATATCTGTATATATACACGTCTGTGTGTGTGTGTGTGTGTGTGTGTGTGTGTGTTGTCAATTCTCATAAATAGACTATAAATAGAGTATAATTTCCAGATTATTTTGTGTATAAATCTTCCTCATGACCATTCACCATTAACGAATCTCTATTCCTGCTGGATTTCTTTTACGAACTCTGTAACTCTGGAACTGTTTGTGGGGTTGAGTCGGTGAATGTAAATGCATTTATGTGTTTCTAAACGGGATTTTGTGAAAAATGGTTTAGCTTCTGCATTTCTGAGTGGGATTTGGAATGGAAATGTGTTCATTTTGAGACTGTATGTATCCATAATAAAATGCATGCTGTGTTGTTCTTTAACACAGCGGTCCCCAACCTTTTTTGCTCCACGGACCGGTTTAACATCAGACAATATTTTCACGGACCAGCCTTTAAGGTGTGGCGGATAAATACAACCAAATAAACTGATAGGACCGGAATAAAAACTGGGGTATTTTAAAAATCTAATAATAAACGTGAATCCAATGTGAAATCGTAACTTTCTCCCCCCCAACGCTCTCTGGTCTCTATGGTAAGGTTTCAACGTATCACGTGACCAAGACAAGTGTCTTGACATGCGTCAAGAGTGAGTCGTAAAAGGATGTAACGGAGAGAATCCGCTCATTTTTCAGATCCAGATCATAAATAAAATGGAAATAATCTAAGTTATTTATTCTTTCTGTGACCGGGGGTTGGGGACCGCTGCTTTAATAAACATATAGGTTGTACTTGCTGGAAAACTGCTGTGGTATAAGAGGAATAAAGCACCTGCTGGGGTGTTGTTGTTGGAAAATAGTTCACTTCAAGCAGGGGCGAACTTAGCGCTAGAAGTAAAAGTAGGCAGCTGCATCGGGTCCCAGAAGCCAAGGATCCTCTAATGATGCACACTTCATCTGTTTTTAATGATTAACGCTAAATAACGTAAACGCTGAAAATGTCAATATGTGAAATGATTCATATGGCTGTTATTTCAGCAGTCTCAACGCGAGCCCCCTTCCCCAACCCCAGCTGAATGGGGTCCCGAAATCATTCAATCTGCCCCTGACTTCAGGTTTCAGTCATTCCTGTCACTCGCTTGTGTATTATTGTGAATCAAAGCAGCAGCAGGTTTCCATCCTGTAGTGCACAGTGCATGCACCATTTGGCTTTCCACAGCTGATTGTGCAGGGAATGATGTAAGGAGTACCTGAATCCTCTCCGCCCCTCGTGCACATTGGATACTAAGTAACAGCTCTGATGTTCCAGAGGAAAGCAGTTCTCAGGTGTGAACCAGTGCAGCAGGACTCTGGGCCACGGTTCCAGTCAGCATGTGTCTCCTGTACGCGGTGTGTGCGGGTTTGGTGGCACTTCTCCTCCTCATCCAGGTCTGTTTTCCGTATGTAGTGTACGATGTGCTGTATGTACTGAAGGGACTCCGCGTGGCGATGAGGATGAGGAAGTTCCGCAGCTCCACTCCGTGCTACACCGTCCTGGACCGCTTCTTAGACGCGGTGAAGGAACATCCTGAGAAAACGTTCCTGGTGTTTGAAGGTCGCTCCTACACGTACAGAGAGGCGGATCAACTGAGCAGTAAAGTGGCGAGGGCTCTGCTCCATCACACCGAGCTGCAGGAAGGAGACACGGTGGCGCTGTTGCTCGGGAATGAGCCGCACTTCATCTGGCTTTGGCTCGGACTCTGGAAGCTGGGCTGCGTCGCCGCGCTCCTCAACTCCAACATCCGCTCCAGGTCCCTGCTCCACTGCTTCAGCTGCTGCGGGGCCAGACACCTCATCGCTGGGGCAGGTACTTCTAATTCCTAATGATCTCTCTCTCTCTCTCTCTCTCTCTCTCTCTCTCTCTCTCACACACACACACACGCGCGCGCGCGCACACACACGCACACAGTTGTGCTCATAACTTTACACACCCATTGCAGAATTTGCAAAATGTTAATAATAATAAATAAATAAATCAATAAAGAGAGAAATCATTAGAATTCCATTGTAGTTTTTTATTTAGTTCTGCCCTGAATAATCTATTTCACATACCAGATGTTTACATAAAGTTTCCCACGACACAGAAATGACTGAATGTACACACGTGAACCAGGTTAAAAGTGTTCACACGCTCCATTATTAACACGGTGTGGCGTCACTTGGAGGATCAGTGACATGCGTGTGTTTAAGTGTCGTGAGAGTTCTTCACGAGTCCCGTGTCCGTCCTGAGCAGAAAAATCCTCCAGGTCCCTGCACATTCTTTACTTTTCCGGCATCTCTTGCATGTTTGACCCCTTTCCGACAGCTATATGATGTTGAGATCTGTCTTTTCACACCGAGGACGACGGAGGGACCCGTACACGACTATTACAAACGGTGTAAACGTTCACTGATGCTCCAGAAGGTATGCATTAACACGAGCCAGGGGGTATAAACTTTTGAACAGGACTATCGGTGTAAATTGTTTTGCAAATTTTTGTCTTCTGGGAAACGCGTGAATATATTATTTAGCTTCTGAAGGGTGGTAGTATACAGAGGGGGAAAGATCTTTAAACAGAATAACAGTCTACACGACACTCTTAAAAGACACTGTTACACTAGGGGTTACAAACATTTTTATCCAAAAGAATTTTTAGCCCGATGGCTGGTGAATACAGCACAGAACACATTTTGGGTGAAACTAACCAATCAAGTTGGTTTGTTAATTTGAACCCAGCAAAGCCCATTTTCATTTATACAAAAACGCAGGGTTCATTTTATTTCAGGGATATTTTTACTCTTTGAAAATGTCAAATATACAAATTATAAACAAATACGTCAATGATATGACAAGCCATTACACCTTCTTTCAGTGAATAAACTGGTTTGTAAAGGTGTAATGAACAGATCATTACACTGAACGGTTAACTGAAGGACCACATCTGGATCGGCGATTTGTTATTGAAGAGTTAAAGGTTAAGGCTCTGGCATGTGACCACTGCTTTATTATAGTGTGACTGTTACAGTGACAGTAATTTCATAATTTCATTGGACAGTAACGGAGGCTAGCGGGTACTTCAGTCCCCCTCCTCAAGAGACACACTAGTGTCCTACAGTACACTACAGGCTGTGCACTGTAGACTTTACTCTAGTGTGTTCACCTCCTGTCCCGGTCGCCGCTGGTCCGAGCCCCGCTCTGAGCTACGAGAGTTTCTAGAATAAAGTCTCAGCATTATGAAAAAGGATTGTACAGAAACTCTAAGCAGCCAGGCATTATTCATTTCTTCTTTCTTGTTTTCTTGTGATCTCGACTTAATCTGTCTGTGTACTCGACCTCCATCGTCTTGGGGTTTTTGGTTAAATTACCTGAAATAAGGAGTGTGGTTAACACAAGTTCAAGATATGTTCACATTCTAACTACGGCATAAAATACATCAGTAACACCACACTCGGGATTTTGTTAAGCTTTTACGTGTACTGAGTAAGATGCTAACGAGTAGCTAAATGTCATTACGGAGGCGGTCGGGGACGTCAAACATCATCACGCAACAGGAAACTCCTCTACTACACCTCGGTTGGGTTTATACTCGCACTCTTACAAACTATTCCAACTCAGACTTGTAGATTTATCAGTTCATAAAAAAAAATAATAAAAAATAAAGACTGAAAGAGTTGTTGGAAGCGTCGCCGTGGTGACTTTGAAGTCATGTGACCGGGGTGTACTTCGTTTATAGTCTAACATTAGCTTTTACTTCTGGCGAGTGTATAGGCTTCATAATGCATCGAATTTGTGAATCTTACAGTAATGAACGAAACATGTAAGAATCATAAACTTTTGTTGGTCACAGGGTTTATTTTCTGCAAAAGGTAATGGAAACATCCTGTTGGTTTTTGTGAAGGGAACCGGGGTGATGCTACGTCTGGGGTGGTCTACAGAAGCAGCTCATCCCTGCAGGATTGACGACTTCTACATGAGTGTCTGACACTTGAGAAGGGGACACACGCCCCTTTCTCTTAATGCGGAGATAAAGTCCATCTCTACAGCGGCGAAGGTGCCAAAGTGCAAGTTACACCAGTCCCGATCACAAAGCGCCAGATTTTCTCCAGATAACGTCACGTCAAAGAAAAAAAATTCTAGTGCATGGCTGCTTAGGGTTTCAGTAGGATCGGGTTCAGCGACAGAGACAGAGGATGAATCCTGCTACGCTTTCACCAGTTACTTATTGACTTGTGGATCTCCCCAACCCCCCATCACCTACCAATCAGTACGTTTACATGGACAACAATAACCCGATATTAACCCGATTAAGACGATACTCTGATTAAGAAACTAGCATGTAAACAGAGATTATTGACGACCCTAATCTGATTAAAGTCATACTCGTATGACTTTAAACACAGATGGAACTTAGACGTGTGGAGTACTCCTGTTTTAGTCGCGTTATCGACGTGTATTACAGACGTGTACACGCCTTAATCACCTTATTAATGTCGTGTGAGACAGCGCTCGACCGTTTGACCGCAAACGAGAGAGCACGGCTGCGTCCCAAACCACGTACTTACCTGCTGTATAGTAGGAGATATACATGTACTGTATCTCGGCTACTATATAGACGGTATGCACGCGGTTTGGGACGCAGCCCACGGCTTCAAGCAGTCGTCTATTAGACGTACAGCACGACAGATAATTAACTGCACTTGAAACTTTCGTAAAAAATTGAAAATCAAAACACCCAAAACTGTACATGGTTCCATCACGAAGATCAACTGTACGTTGATACGTGAAATTCTGGAGGGAACGTCGGACGGCGTGGCGCGTGGACGTCATGGCGTTCATCGATCTATGATCTATAACACGCAACACGGGAACATGAAAGGAATATTCTAAAAGTGACTCGTGTAAACACCTTAATCAGAATACTGTTTTATTCAGAATAAGTGTCACGTGCCGTGACGTGAGGAAGTTCAGACTGATGCAAGCGCACGTTATCAGTTTGGATTTAAAAGAGACAGGCGGACTAATCCAAAACGTGATCCAAAACAGGCAAAGGTCAGGCGATCAGCAAACCAATGACAGAACAGGGAGGAGACATGACAGAAACAGAAACAAACACACGTGTCCAAATGTCACTGCTGTCAGCAATGGAAAAACAGGAGCTCGCACCTTCGCGCTCATGACAATAAAGGTCAGTAATTAGATCACTGCGGTCCATGTAAACGTAGTCGGGGATGAATGAGACCGTCCCCGGTCCCCCCTGCATGTTATCAAACTGAAGAATAAAACCTCAGCAGTCTGGGTGATTTCAAAGCATCGCAGCCACGGAACGAAAGAATCAGTACATTCAAGTATTATTGTCTACGACCGGTTTAAACTGCAACGCGTTCTTGTCTATACTTAATACGACACAACGAAACATCACAAAAATATACTCGTGCCAGTACTCTATATTCATTTCTTTCATTTCAAAAACTACACTTTTAATTCAAACAAACAAATAAATGGATGACGTGCACTGAATAGTAAACAGCCGCCCAGTAGCTTCCAATATCCGTGTATCTGTGAAGTACACAGTCCTGTAGGCATAGACAGCGTACGGCTTTAGCTACTCTGTTTTTCCGGTTGTTGGAAAAAAGGCGTCACCTCTGAGGGACAGAGGAGTCCCCACCCACTCACACCAGTCTGACATCAAAGCAAAGACAAAAATACGTTTTTTGGCAGGCACAACGGACCGGGCCGCTTTAAAGCATCAAAGAGTTAATAGTGCTTACAAAAAACACATTCAACAATCATTTTTTATGACATTTTTACAGTAAATTGCCGTGTGGGATTCGATTTGTAAACAAAAGCACAGAAAGCGTCCTGGAATCTCACATTTCAAAAAATAAGATGAGAACTTTATCATGAGCGCTAATAATATGTATTCAGTGTTCTGTAAATGTTCCAGTAAAAACAGATGGTATTTATGTTGCTGTTCCGATGATTATATTCAGCTCTGAGGTCCAAATGCAGGAGCGCTTGAGTCCATGCGCCACCTGATGGATATTCTGGGAAGTAATAACAATTGTATTCAAATCTAAGAAACTGGCCTTGCGGTATTCTGCGTGATATGCGTCCTGATCAGCGGCGCCACCAGCCCGGCCGCCTCGGTAAACGGTAAATGGCGCACTTATATCCAAAATAAAGTGGAGACTTTCTGACCCCAAGACATGACTAACCTCTGCAGTTCTCCAGCTGTGATCCTTGGAGATGTTTTGTCCACTCGAACCGTCCTCTTCTCAGTGCGTTGAGACGATATAGACACACGTCCAACTCCAGGTCCATTCAGAACATTTCCAGTCGACTGGAACTTCTTCATTATTGCCCTGATGGTGGAAATGGACATTCTCAATGCTTGTGTTATTTTCCTATAGACACGCCCCATTGTGTGAAGCTCAACAACCTTTTGCCGCACATCACAGCTACATTCCTCGCTCTTACCCATCGTTATGAATGACTAAGCGAATTTGACCATCATCAGTTGGTCATTAGTGGGCGGTGCTCTAATTTCAGAGGTACATATCACTGGTGTATATTGTGTACTTTTAGTTGGAGTGTGTTCACTCACTGTGATGACGTGCACTGTTAATATCAGGATCAGGTGTGTTGGAGGAGACATTGAGTTAGTGCACACGAGCAGGACTGGATTGGGAAAGGCAGTGGTAATCAGCAGGGCTGTTATCTGTCGCGTTTGCTCTTTGCCCTGTTTGAACCTGAGGATTGATTTTACTACACAAGAGGCCGATGACTCCCTGATCACTCCGATTTTAAACACTGAATAACTTGATTTAAAACTCTCATCAATCTCAGCTCATTGTAACCTATATTTATCTCTTCAATCAATAAAAGAACTTCTTCTCCTTTACTACCTTCTTCTTCCTTTTCTTCTCTCACCCCTCCCCCTCTTCTCTTTTATGAGTTCAGTTATTCCGTGTATTTTTGTGGAGATGAGATGAGAAATTTCATGGAAATAAACTCTGATAAAGGTGTCTGAAGAATTTAGCAACAGTCCAGTCAGCTCTGTGGAATTGCCCAGACATAAGAACACTGACACACACTCTTTATAATCCCACACTCACTTCTTCTTTTATTATTTTCATGTAATAAAGTCAAGGGCAAAAGTTGAATCACTCTCAGGACAAAATGAAGAGGATAAATAAATGTCATTCATAGTAACAGGACATTTACTGAGTTAGTTTTCAAATGTTGTGACAAAATCATCAAAAAACGTATGTTAAGATGTTAATTGTGGCAAAACAAAAGTTTGTACCCCCTTTTCTGACTGTGATATTAATATTCTCTAATAGTTTTCATGTCCACCGTTTATCGTTAATAAACTATCATCAAACACTTCCTTTTTCACTGGACTTGTGTATGGGATACATGAGCAGAACAGAAAAGGTCTGTGGTTAGTCAGTGTCTCAGCAGAAAGGTCTGTGATTGATCAGTGTCTCAGCAGAAAGGTCTGTGGTTGGTCAGTGTCTCAGCAGAAAGGTCTGTGGTTGGTCAGTGTCTCAGCAGAAAGGTCTGGTTGGTCAGTGTCTCAGCAGAAAGGTCTGTGGTTGGTCAGTGTCTCAGCAGAAAGGTCTGTTATTGGTCACTGTCTCAGCAGAAAGGTCTGTTATTGGTCAGTGTCTCAGCAGAAAGGTCTGGTTGGTCAGTGTCTCAGCAGAAAGGTCTGTTATTGGTCAGTGTCTCAGCAGAAAGGTCTGTGGTTGGTCAGTGTCTCAGCAGAAAGGTCTGTGGTTGGTCAGTGTCTCAGCAGAAAGGTCTGTGGTTAGTCAGTGTCTCAGCAGAAAGGTCTGTGGTTAGTCAGTGTCTCAGCAGAAAGGTCTGTGGTTGGTCAGTGTCTCAGCAGAAAGGTCTGTGGTTGGTCAGTGTCTCAGCAGAAAGGTCTGGTTGGTCAGTGTCTGAGCAGAAAGGTATGTTGTTGGTCAGTGTCTCAGCAGAAAGGTCTGTGGTTGGTCAGTGTCTCAGCAGAAAGGTCTGGTTGGTCAGTGTCTGAGCAGAAAGGTATGTTGTTGGTCAGTGTCTCAGCAGAAAGGTCTGTGGTTGGTCAGTGTCTCAGCAGAAAGGTCTGTGGTTGGTCAGTGTCTCAGCAGAAAGGTCTGTGGTTGGTCAGTGTCTCAGCAGAAAGGTCTGTGGTTAGTCAGTGTCTCAGCAGAAAGGTCTGTGGTTGATCAGTGTCTCATTGACTGTAATATACTGAATTGAATGTTTTTAATGAGTGATGGGTCTGCCTGTATTTTGCAAGCTGTTACAATTACAATTTTCAAATTGTGAAACATTAAACCATTGTGACATCTTATCACATGCGCATGCAATAAAAAGCATCTCGTAAACGCATCCCTCATAAAACGTAGGTCAATGACAGGAAGTGTGTAAAAGATCAGTTAAATTGAGAGTGAGACGCTGCTGCTGCAGTGAGAACATTTCCCCTGATTATTCCCTGCTTTGTATTTCAGTCTAAAGACACAGTTTATAAACTGCACCTTTAATAACACTTGAGAGTCGTTCATGATTTTGTACAATGTGTAGAAGGCATGTCAGAGTGTGTGTGTGTGTGTGTGTGTGTGTGTGTGTGTGTGTGTTCGTTCTTAAATATCGTGCCCTTTTCATACTTACATTCGGCAAATGTGAAGTGTAAACTTAAAATAAATAATTTCATCTCCAAATAATGGAAGGGGAGGGGCTACGGCATGGGATTCATAAATATTAATGAGATCACTGCTAATCTGTGCTTTAATACAACAACCAAAACTGAACACAAACATCTAAACACTTGTGTTTTAACATGTACCATGTCCCGAGTCTCTCCACATGAGCTGTGTGCTGGAATGTTCTCATCGTGTTTCTTAACTGATGCCTTTTTACATGGCACGGGTTGAGTCATGGCGTGTTCCTGCTGCACGGGTTGAGTCATGGCACATTTTGGAATACTAGAAAACTCTATTCCTGCTTGTTGTTTGCAGATTTACAGGAAGCAGTGAAGGAAGTACTTCCTGTATTGAAGGAGCAGGAAGTGCGTGTCTACCTGGTGGGTGAAAATTGTGCGAAGGATGGAATCATAAACCTCAGCGAGAAAATCAATGCTGCGAGCAACGAGCAACTACCGCGCTCACTTCGAAGCAAAATCACCATGAAGAGCCCTGCGCTCTACATTTACACTTCAGGCACCACTGGTAGGACACACACACACACACACACACACACACAAAGACACATTAGTATTCAGAATTCTGAAGTTTTGCTAGCTAGCTAAACCTTTTATAAAGACAGTGATGGAGGAACTGAGACAGAACCATCAGGAACATCATCACTTCTCCTCAGCTGTGCAGTGGTGCAATACACACAGGTGCTGTGTGTGTTTCAGGTCTTCCAAAAGCAGCTGTGATCAGCCATGAGAGGGTGTGGCTGGCCTCCTTCCTACAGAGCATGTCCGGCGTCCGTTCCGATGATATTATCTACCTGTACCTGCCCCTGTACCACAGCTCTGGCTTCCTCATGGGCCTGACGGGGGCAATAGAACGAGGTACGTCCCTCAGACATATCTCCGCATCCCCCACACACAACCACTGCACTAACCTTACAACGTTGTCCTTTTCAACGTGTGTGTGTGTGTGTGTGTGTGTGTTCAGGAATCACAGTGGTGTTGAGGAGGAAGTTCTCAGTGTCTCAGTTCTGGAACGACTGCAGGAAGTACAATGTGACGGTGATCCAGTATATCGGAGAGATCATGCGCTACCTCTGTAACACACCCAAGGTCACACAACACAACATACACAACCCTAATACACACCCAGGTTAACACACCAACCCCCTCAGATACGTGTTTTCTCACGTAGATGGACAGCGATCGCGTGCACAAAGTGCGTCTTGCTTTTGGGAATGGTATCCGTAGCGACACGTGGACGGAGTTTCTGCAGCGATTCGGAGACGTGCATATCTGTGAATGCTACGGAGCGACAGAAGGAAACGTTGGCTTTGTCAACTACCTCGGGAAAATAGGTGCCATCGGCCGAGCGAATCCCCTGTTAAAGGTTACCACGGAATGGAACAACGATAACATTTAAATAATAAACAATAACAGAGGTGTGTGTAGTCTCATTAATGTTTCACGATGTGTG
This sequence comes from Ameiurus melas, assembly GCA_012411365.1. Lineage (NCBI taxonomy): Eukaryota > Metazoa > Chordata > Actinopteri > Siluriformes > Ictaluridae > Ameiurus > Ameiurus melas. The sequence goes on from CM022777.1 coordinate 978,935, forward strand.
TTTGTGTAGCGACTTTCACGTTACGCTTTGATTAAATACCACACCGAGATGGGAGAACCAGTACGAGACTCCCGAGGGTTCTGTGTGGAGGTTTCTACTGGTAAGTAGGAAGATCTGTACTGTTGGAACCGGACTTTATAAAGAACCCTGATGTTAGGAACAGATTGGTAAAGAACCCTGATGTTAGGAACAGATTGGTAAAGAACCATGCTGTAAGGAACACATTGGTAAAGAACCCTAATGTTAGGAGCAGATTGGTAAAGAACCCTGCTGTAAGGACTGAGACTGGATATTTTCCGCAGGTCAGAAATGCGTGTGCACCACGGTCACCTTGTTTTGTGTGCTTTTTGAGATGTATTTGTGCTGGAAACATCTGATAGCTGGCAAACCTGCTTCATGATATTATCTGTACTGTGTTCATCTTTATCTGTACAATCTTTTATCTGTACAATCTTTATCTGTACAATCTGTACAATGCTGCATGTAAAACCACAGAAAACGAGATGCTAGAGTGCGCTCTGTATGTTTCTGTAACTCTCAACTGCCTACTAGGGGGTTGGTCTAAAAATTCTACTATAGATAGTAGCCTGTAGCGTAAGTCAAGTGCCTCTTGCCTTCATTTTACTTGAGGCTACGACGTAATTAACGTCACTTTGCACGACCAAAATCTATGGTTGTGAGCCGCAACTGGTTAAGACCCGATTGGTAAAGAAGCTTACTGTCACAAGCGGTCACCGTATTGCCTGGTGAGTCTTGAAGATAAGATAAGATCAAGTAGGATAAGATAAGATAAGATAAGATTCTTTGTTTTTGAGCAATCAATCCAGCGAACACGCAGTTCAGTTCAGGCAAATAATACAATAATACGATATGGATGCGGTTTATGAACAAGACGGGGGGGCGGGGGGTGAAAGTGTCAGTTGTAAGGACATATACAGTGTTATGTAGATTGTTCAGCACCAGTACACCAAGACAACTTCCTTGTAGGCCTTGCACTGTAAATGAATGGATTACTGCAGATATCCACTGGGTCCACGTCTTACACAGAGCTTCACTGGTACAAGGTGGATATGTGTTTGTGATCACTGTACACGTTCACCCAGGTCTACAGGTTCAGTAGACTATACCCCAGAATGCACTGAGTTCACTACCAGGGATTAGCTAAGAATCTCAGGATCACTAAAAGTAGGTTAGAACCATTCCTAGCGACCTTGTTAGTATTCATTCATTCACTGTGCTTTTGCTGTGATGTTTTGATCATGGTGTTTTTCACTGAGGAGGCTAGTAGGCTAAGTGGTAGTAAAGTAGAAGGTAGTAGTACCAAACCAACATCTCCTGTTCACCACCATTATATAGACCTAGTGGATTTGGACTGTTAGAGATGGTGAGTCCTCCAGGAGACCACTGTGCTTTGCAGCACCTTCTGGTGTCCACTGGAATTAACAACACCACCGTTTATAACTAGGATTGTTAATGAGTTGAAAAGACCTTTAGCCTGTGCCTGCTGTTCATTCTGTCCGTCATGTAGAAGCAAAGTCTAATGAACTGAGGTTTTACACCTTCTGTGCTGTGTGGTGATGCTAACGCAGAAGATAAGTCATAATTATTTCAAACCACAAAGCCATCAGAAGTCATATGTGTATAATTGTGTGTGTGTGTGTGTGTGTGTGTGTGTGCAGGAGAAACAGGCCTGCTGGTGTGTAAGATCAGTAAAGCGGCTCCATTTAGCGGCTATGCTAACAACAAGCACCAAACCGAACAAAAGAAGCTGAGGAACGTGTTTGAGAAGGGAGACTCCTACTTCAACTCTGGAGACCTGATGAAAGTTGACCAGCAGGGCTTCGTCTACTTCCAGGACCGCATTGGAGACACGTTCAGGTGCTCGTCCACCAAACAAACCAAGCTTGTTTAGGATTCCAGTGCTGTGTGTGTGTGTGTGTGTGTGTGTGTGTGTGTGTGTCTTTACAGCCGTTCATTGTGTTGCAGGTGGAAGGGCGAGAATGTTGCTACCACTGAAGTGGCTGATATTCTGGTCATGTTGGACTTCATCGAGGAGGCTAATGTCTATGGAGTCAAAGTGCCAGGTATGACATCAACATCTTGCAGACAATCCCAGTTCTTCACTGGTGATGTTGAGTAGGTTTAAAGGATTTGCTTTTGGAAGTTCTAGTGTTTCGGCTGTAAACAGGCTTGTGGAGAAACACGTGATTTTCAGATCGATTGCGCAAGCCATGTTTCTGAAGTAAGACCAGATCAAAGCAGACGATCTTATAAAGAAGGACAGGAACAGTTAACAGTTTCGAAGGTTTATTATCTGCTAGTTTATGAGATTATTGGTTTACGAGAGTATGTGGCCTTCACCGACACCCAAGTGTGTGTGCTTAAGGTAATGAGGGCAGAATCGGAATGGCTGCAATCAAGCTGAAGGAGGGACTGGACTTCGACAGCTCTGTAGCATACAAGCACATCGAGAGCTACCTGCCCATGTACGCCAGGCCACGTTTCATCCGGATACAGGTAACACGGTCACATTATACCCATGTGCTGGATGACGGTTAAACCCTGTGAAGGTGCTACGTTAGACTGTAAACGCTTTTATAGCACAACATTGCTGAGATCTGGACTGTGATTGGTCAGAGGAGAAGGTGTGGGTGATTAGTTCTCTGTAACAGTAGCTCTGACAGTAGCGCAGGATTATATCGATGCGCTCGCTCTGATCGGTTATCGTTTCTATAGCAGTGGCTCATTCACAGGGACGTGTTTGTCCGGCTCGGCCTCAGGGTGCTCACAGTGTCTCTGTGTTGCTCTGCTCTCCTGCAGGAGATGCTAGACACCACAGGTACCTACAAACAGATGAAGATGAAACTGTCCGAGGAGGGATTCGATCCCGAAGCCATTCAGGATAAGCTGTACTTCCTGGACGACAGGAAGAAAACCTACGTGACCATGACGGAGGACATTTTTAACTCCATAAGCAATGGACAATTGAGATTATAACACACACACACACACACACCTCAGTCAAGTGCCTTGAGAACCAGAGATGTTTATTATTTAAACATAAGACATAATTACATGTATAATGAGTGTTTTGGGAGATTATACATGAAGAAAAGGAAGAAGAAAATGATGTAGATCTCTCTGGAATACTAAAAACACCTTATAGATAGTTTTGTACTATTTTCTTTATCATTTTGATAATTATGTAGATTTAACCTGAAGCTGATGCCATTATGGAAAGTTTAATTAAATGTGATTTTTTTTTTAAAGATTTGAAATAGTGTGCGTCTTAATCTTAATGGGGACTGGATCCTGTTCACACACCAACATCATGGGGACTAAAGATGTTATGGGACTAATGTCCTGGTCAGGAAAAGTCCAGCTGCACCTACAGGTCAGAACAAAGGCAGTCTTTAATGCTAAATGGTTTGACTGATCTTTGA
>CM022777.1:999877-1002377 GCA_012411365.1 Ameiurus melas
GGGAACATATCACATGTGCTGGAAGACATTGGAATAAAACACATGTACAGATGTGTGTGTGTGTGTGTGTGTGTGTGTGTGTGTGTGTGTGTTACCTCTGCGTGTGTATTCCTCCACCTGCATAATCCCTCGTGCTCTTTCTGTGTCTGTATGATTGGCTGGATGTGTGTGAGAACATTATATAGTGACCCCAGACCACACACACACACACTTACATGCTAACACACATATGCACACACACACACACACAAACATACACAAACATACACGTCTGTTGGTGACGTGTAGCTGCGTTTATTCTGTTTCAGCTGTTTGATGAGGATGATGAGGTTTCTTCTGTTTAAACAGAAGAATAAGTGGTGTTTGATGATACACACTGAGCTGTATGAGGTGTACACACACTGTGGGAACATATCACATGTGCTGGAAGACATTGGAACAACACACACGTACAGCCGTGTGTGTGTGTGTGTGTGTGTGTGTGTGAGAGAGAAAAAGTGCTGATATTTTCCCCAAACGCAAACTAAAGGACATACGTGAGCGTTACCCACAATGCCGCTGGAGCTGCGTCAGACCGCTGTTCTTTCTTTAACGGTCGTGTTTGTGTTCCTCAAGCAGCAGACGTCATCGCCATGGTTACGTTGAGCAAAATCGTATAGCATAACCTGACAGGCAGCATGCTTCACCTCCTAACCAGAGCTCGTTAACAAGGTAGCTGTTGCTTCACACAGCGGAGTAGCTAGCTACATTCAGACGGAATCCGATCGACAAACCTGGACGTGACGAGCACTTCATTAAAGGACAAATGATTGAAAAAACGCTTCCGTCCGGTTATCTAAAAATAAACCTGACGTGAGTTTGAGGTACTTTACTGTTGATCCGTATCGTGCGTGTGTCGTATGCGACAGAAATACAAACACCGTCGGTACCATCGTGATCGTCTGCGACGTCTTCGGACAAAATGGCGGATGAAGCTGTTTTTATGGACAGAAGCAAAACCCACTGCACATTTCTCAAGCCCTTTAACATTACATTAATCTATTCATGAAACTTTACTGGACTCCGCGAGTTTACAGCTTTATCACGTTGACCTCCTGATCAGTTAAGCGAGGATGTATTCGTACAATAATGTGATAATAATGTGATTTTCCTAATCAGACTCATTCCCGACGGTGATTTTATTGCTGTGTTTCCAGTAAAAACGAGTCGCTTCTACAAACTGTGCTTTAATGTGGAGTTTTTTGGGGGTTAAATATCAGGGAGATAGATATATACAGTGGTGTGAAAAAGTGTTTGCCCCCTTCCTCATTTCCTGTTCCTTTGCATGTTTGTCACACTTAAGTGTTTCGGAACATCAAACCAATTTAAACAATAGTCAAGGACAACACAAGTAAACACAAAATGCAATTTGTAAATGAAGGTGTTTATTATTAAATGTAAAAAATCAAAACCATCATGGCCCTGTGTAAAAAGTGATTGCCCCCTAAACCTAATAACTGGTTGGGCCACCCTTAGCAGCAACAACTGCAACCAAGCGCTATGATAACGGCAATGAGGCTTTTACAGCGTCCCGAGGAATTTTGGCCCACTCATCTTTGCAGAATTGTCCTAATTCAGTTACATTAGAGGGTTTTCGAGCATGAACAGCCTTTTAAGGTCATACCACAACATCTCAATAGGATTCAGGTCCGGACTTCGGCTAGGCCACCCAAAGTCTTCATTTTGTTTTTCATCAGCCACTCGGTGGTGGACTTGCTGGTGTGTTTAGGATCATTGTCCTGCTGCAGAACCCAAGTTCGTTTCAGCTTGAGTACACAAACAGATGGTCGGACATTCTCCTTCAGGATCTCTTGGTAGACAGCAGAATTCATAGTTCCTTTTATCATGGCAAGTCTTCCAGGTCCTGAAGCAGCAAAACAGCCCCAGACCATCACACTACCACCACCATATTTTACTGTTGGTATAATGTTCTTTTTATGAAATGCAGTGTTCCTTCTACGCCAGATATACTTGGACACACACCTTCCAAAGAGTTCCACTTTTGTCTCATCGGTCCACAGAATGTTGTCCCAAAAGTCTTGGGGATCATCAAGATGTGTTGTGGAGAAATTGAGACGAGCTTTGATGTTCTTTTTGCTCAGCAGTGGTTTTCTCCTTGGAACTCTGCCATGCAGGCCATTTTTGCCCAGTCTTTTCCTGATGGTGGAGGCATGAACGCTGACCTTAACTGAGGCAAGTGAGGCCTGCAGTTCTTGGACGTTGTTGTGGGGTCTTTTGTGACCTCTTGATGAGTCGTCGCCTGCGCTCTTGGGGTAATTTTTGGCGGCCGGCCACTCCTGGGAAGGTTCACCACTGTTCCATGTCTTCGCCATTTGTGGATAATGGCTCTCACTGTGGTTCTCTCGGATTCCCAAAGCTTTGGAAATGGCTTTATAACCCTTTCCAGACTGATAGATCTCAATTACTTTCTTTCTCAATTGTTCCTGAATTTCTTTGGGTC
>CM022777.1:1009877-1024877 GCA_012411365.1 Ameiurus melas
TGTTGAGTTGTACTTCCTGTTACACATGTGATGTGTGTTTGTGTGACTGTACAGGTCACATGACCATGTGTTTCTCCATCATATAGGACGAATGCAACAGAAACAAAAAATAAATGAGGAATAAAGTGAAGCTGACACGTAGGTCTGAAAGAATTTCCTTTTCATGATCAGGTCGAGTTTCACAGACGATAGAAAATATTGATCTAAAGAAAATACACATAATATCGACTTCTAGAAAATCTGGTCTTTAATGTTCATGATTATTAGTTTGCCCTCTCTCAGCGCCTCATTAATCATGCCTACAGGTAAAGTAGGTTTTAGTTTAATCTACATGATGCAGGTGTTGTGAACATTCAGTGAAGTTCAGACGTGAAGATGATAAGTAACCTGATGTTTCCGATTTCTCCCTCCCTGTGACAGAGGTAATGGTCATCTCTGTTTGCATCGTTAGCTGCTGTAATGAGAACAATGAAGTTTGGAAATGTGATGAGAAAGAGCTCACCTACACTCTCACAACTTCAGAACCCCAGGGGATTAAACGCCATGCCGTTATCGACCATTCACGGGCACTCTGCTTGCACAACCGACGAAGTGTCTAAAACATCGTGTTTCTCTGGAAACATTGTTAACTACGTGGAGCATTTATTACAGTATGTCCTATCAACACCAAATTTGGCAGATATCATCTTCAGACCAACCTGGACAAACGTTATCAAAAGAATGTTGATATTCCAAACGGTTTGTCCGTAATGTGCCAACAAACATGCCAGGGAAGTAAGCTTGCATCTCAGCGACGACCTTGCACACTGACACAGATCTTGGTAGGTCTTAGCTGAGGACCATGCTCTGCAATACATTCTGTGACAGCGCCACTTACTGGGCAAAACTAACAATAACATGTCGAAAATGCTTCCATCCAAGTGCTGTTTTTAGTGAAACGACAAATCATTCTTGAATCCCTTTGCCAATCGTTATGGCTCCGCTTTCCTGTAATTGTTTAGACAACGATTGATTGTGTGTATAGCTCACCGAGTCTGGGTGCTTGGCCCCCAGAAATGCTGCTGGCAGCCTGAATTATTATTGAAGGACTCTCCAGTTACCTTCTGGATTATTCTTTTATAGAATGATATCTTTGTTAATGTGTGGATTTTAAATATATTTACACATTCTGAGACACATGCAGATAATAAAGCACCATTAAATGTTTTATTTTGACTTTATATACACACTATATGGCTAAATGTATGTGCACCCCTGACCGTCACGCCCATTGCAGATTTATTTTTGTTTTGCTCTTATAATAACCTCCTCCACTCTTCTGGGAAGGCTTTTCACTAGATTTTGGGGCATGGCTGTGGGAATTTGTGTTCGTTCAGCTACAGGAGTGGTAGTGAGGTTGAGGTCCTGCACTGATGTTGATGTGAGGAGACTCCAGTTCCAGGTCATCCCAAAGGTGGGGTTGAGTCAGGACACTCAAGGTCTTCCACCTTTCACACACCACGTCTTCTAACTTTGTGGCAACAACTCGGGTGTCCATATAGTTTTAGCCAAACACGTTCTTATAAAATGAGTGCAGTTTGGAAATTCAGTGACACATTCTGAGGAAATATAATGAAACGTATGTTTATTTTTCGGTCCATACGGATCCCTTATAAGCTCCAAGGGGAAACAAAGGGGCTGCCAGTGTTGGGCCCTTGAGCAAGGCCCTCTCTGCTCCAGGGGGCGCTGTATCATGGCTGACCCTGTGCTCTGACCCTAACATCCTAACCGGCTGGGGTATGTGAAGAAAAAAATCATTTCACTGTGCAGTAATGTGTATGTGACCGAGAACGACTCGTTATCATATATTTAAAAACAGTGATGCTATAAACATCATGTTATAGTCGACTACAGTTTGAGTGACCTATTTAATAACGCTTTTAGGATTTTTGTGCTAAAAATTGAGACTTAAAAAAATATATAATTTTCCAAATTATCTCCACGTCATTATTCAATTTATCTAGAACACTGGAAGTGTTTTTTTCTTTAATACAAAACAAATTAAGCAAAACAACAACAACCACCCCAAAGAGCACGAGTACAGTAAATTGTGTGTGCGTGCGTTACAAACTCCGTCAAAAATTCACAATCTTGTGCGTGTTAAAAACTAAATATAATCCTGCAGTTGGTTTCTTGAGTAATAAACTACACCGTGTAGTGATAATAAACTACCCCGTGCTGTGATAATAATAAACTACCCCCGTGCTGTAATAAACTACCCCACGCTGTGATAATAATAAACTACCCCGTACTGTGATAAACTACCCCCGTGCTGTAATAATAAACGACCACACGCTGTGATAAACTACCCCCGCACTGTGACAATAAACTACGCCCGTGCTGTAATAATAAACTCCCCCACGCTGTGATAATAGTAAACGACCCCACGCTGTGATAATAAACTACCCCACGCTGTGATAATAGTAAACTACCCTGTGCTGTGATAATAATAAACTCCCCCACGCTGTGATAATAGTAAACTACCCTGTGCTGTGATAATAAACTACCCCACGCTGTGACAATAGTAAACTACCCCCACGCTGTGATAATAATAAACTACCCCGTGCTGTGATAATAATAAACTACCCTGTGCTGATAATAGTAAACTACCCCACACTGTGATAATAATAAACTACCCCACGCTGTGATAATAGTAAACTACCCCCACGCTGTGATAATAATAAACTACCCTGTGCTGTGATAATAATAAACTACCCCCACGCTGTGAAAATAGTAAATTACCCCACGCTGTGATAATAGTAAACTACCCTGTGCTGTGATAATAGTAAACTACCCTGTGCTGTGATAATAGTAAACTACCCTGTGCTGTGATAATAGTAAACTACCCTGTGCTGTGATAACAATAAACTACCCCACGCTGTGATAACAGTAAACTACCCCACGCTGTGATAACAGTAAACTACCCCACGCTGTGATAATAGTAAACTACCCCACGCTGTGATAATAGTGAACTACCCCACGCTGTGATAATAGTGAACTACCCCACGCTGTGATAATAGTGAAACTACCCTTACCAGATAATAGTGAACTACCCCCACGCTGTGATAATAGTAAACTACCCCACGCTGTGATAATAATAAACTACCCCACGCTGATAGTAAACTACCCCACGCGTGATAATAGTAAACTACCCCACGCTGTGATAATAATAAACTACCCCACGCGTAATAATAAACACCCCACGCGTGATAATAGTAAAACCCCCACGCTGTGATAATAGTAAACTACCCCCACGCCGTGATAATAAACTACCCCACGCTGTGATAATAGTAAACTACCCTGTGCTGTGATAATAATAAACTCCCCCACGCTGTGATAATAGTAAACTACCCTGTGCTGTGATAATAATAAACTACCCCACGCTGTGACAATAGTAAACTACCCCCACGCTGTGATAATAATAAACTACCCCGTGCTGTGATAATAATAAACTACCCTGTGCTGATAATAGTAAACTACCCCACGCTGTGATAATAGTAAACTACCCCACGCTGTGATAATAATAAACTACCCCCACGCTGTGATAATAGTAAACTACCCCCACGCTGTGATAATAGTAAACTACCCCCACGCTGTGATAATAGTAAACTACCCCCACGCTGTGATAATAGTAAACTACCCCCACGCTGTGATAATAGTAAACTACCCCACGCTGTGATAATAGTAAACTACCCCACGCTGTGATAATAGTAAACTACCCCACGCTGTGATAATAGTAAACTACCCCACGCTGTGATAATAGTAAACTACCCCCACGCTGTGATAATAGTAAACTACCCCACGCTGTGATAATAGTAAACTACCCCACGCCTGATAATAGTAAACTACCCCCACGCTGTGATAATAGTAAACTACCCCCACGCCTGATAATAGTGAACTACCCCACGCGTGATAATAGTAACCTACCCCACGCTGTGATAATAGTAAACTACCCCACGCTGTGATAATAATAAACTACCCCACGCTGTGATAATAGTAAACTACCCCCACGCTGTGATAATAGTAAACTACCCCCACGCTGTGATAATAGTGAACTACCCCACGCTGTGATAATAGTGAACTACCCCACGCTGTGATAATAGTAAACTACCCCCACGCTGTGATAATAGTAAACTACCCCACGCTGTGATAATAGTGAACTACCCCCAAGCTGTGATAATAGTAAACTACCCCACGCGTGATAATAGTGAACACCCCACGCTGTGATAATAGTAAACTACCCCCACGCTGTGATAATAGTAAACTACCCCACGCTGTGATAATAGTGAACTACCCCCAAGCTGTGATAATAGTGAACTACCCCCAAGCTGTGATAATAGTAAACTACCCCCACGCTGTGATAATAGTAAACTACCCCCACGCTGTGATAATAGTAAACTACCCCCACGCGTGATAATAGTGAACTACCCCCCGCTGTGATAATAGTGAACTCCCCCACGCTGTGATAATAGTAAACTACCCCCACGCTGTGATAATAGTAAACTACCCCACGCTGTGATAATAGTAAACTACCCCCAAGCTGTGATAATAGTAAACTACCCCCACGCTGTGATAATAGTAAACTACCCCCACCCTGTGATAATAGTAAACTACCCCACGCCTGATAATAGTAAACTACCCCCACGCCGGGATAATAGTAAACTACCCCCACGCTGTGATAATAGTAAACTACCCCCACGCTGTGATAATAGTGAACTACCCCACGCTGTGATAATAGTAAACTACCCCCACGCTGTGATAATAGTAAACTACCCCCACGCTGTGATAATAGTAAACTACCCCCACGCTGTGATAATAGTGAACTACCCCACGCGTGATAATAGTAAACTACCCCCACGCTGTGATAATAGTAAACTACCCCACGCTGTGATAATAGTAAACTACCCCACGCTGTGATAATAGTAAACTACCCCCACGCTGTGATAATAGTAAACTACCCCCACGCTGTGATAATAGTAAACTACCCCACGCGGTACAGAACCCAGGCTTTTCCTCCGTGTCCCAGGTCATCAGGAGACACACACTCGGTCAGTCTGAGAGAATTCTGTAAACACAAACAACCCGTCGGTCAACACCGTGAACCTGTTAGCATGTTGCTAACCCGCTAAAGCTAACGCTGAAGCTAACCCTGGGCCTCCGTCTCGCGCTCCCACAATCCCCGCACTGAGCACACGCATCTACCGAGATGTGCGCAGTGAAACCTCGAGTACAGAAGGTTATGACCGCGTGTTTGTAGACTTTATCCTCGGACGGAAGATGTGAAGTTACACTGTTACACAAACGAACAGGAAATCGGCTCGAAACTGACGCAGGTTTCCGGGGGAAGTGGAAATATTTTTTACACCAAAACACAACATCAACTTCCACATCCGGTGGAGCGCGAGCTCCAAAAAAAAAAAAAAAAAAAAAAAGAAGCCATCCCCACTGACCTGGAAAAAGATTCAGAACTTTATCCCAGGTTTCCTCCAGAAACCTCCGGCGGGTTTACACTTCTGGGTGTTTTCTTTTGTTTTACGATGAAAGCGCGCGCGGGAAATAACACTCATACGAGTCGTGCTCACTCCGCGCACTACTTTCTCCCCCAGCGGCGCGGACCGACACACACTCCGACACACAGCCCGAGTCCCCGCGCGGACCGACACTCAGCCCGAGTCCCCGCGCTTTCTAACGTTTTCACTACTTTTATCCTCACCTCCTCAGACTGTGACTGAAGTTCTGACTGAAATGTGTACATGTAGAGTATATTACAATAAACACAGACTCTTTTTATATCATCATTACAGTTTAATTCCACCCCACAATGTGGAGAAAACACGAGTCCTGCGGGGTGTAATGAGGGGAGTGATGCGGGGTGTGATGCGGGGTGTAATGAGGGGAGTGATGCGGGGTGTAATGAGGGGAGTGATGCGGGGTGTAATGAGGGAGTGATGCGGGGTGTGATGCGGGGTGTAATGAGGGGAGTGATGCGGGGTGTAATGAGGGGAGTGATGCGGGGTGTAATGAGAGGAGTGATGCGGGGTGTAATGAGGGGAGTGATGCGGGGTGTAATGAGAGGAGTGATGCGGGGTGTGATGCAGGGTGTAATGAGGGGAGTGATGCGGGGTGTAATGAGGGGAGTGATGCGGGGTGTAATGAGGGGAGTGATGCGGGGTGTAATGAGGGGAGTGATGCGGGGTGTGATGCAGGGTGTAATGAGGGGAGTGATGCGGGTGTAATGAGGGGAGTGATGTGGGGTGTAATGAGAGGAGTGATGTGGGTGTAATGAAAGGAGTGATGTGGGGAGTGATGCGGGGTGTAATGAGAGGAGTGATGCGGGATGTAATGAGAGGAGTGATGCGGGGTGTGATGCGGGGTGTATTGAGGGGAGTAAGTGAGGGGAGGGCATCACTCCTCGCACTCCTCGTTATTATTGTTATTATTATTATTATTGTTGTTGTTGTTGTTTTGTTATTATTATTGTTATTATTATTATTGAGGATTATTGAGATTTAATATCAAATGTGTAAAGATTATGCTTAATATCTAAAGTTGATTACCCATTGCTTATCGCCTATTCATTTCAAACACAGTTTGATTTAAATAAATAGTTAAAGCTACTAAAGCTAAAGGGGTTTAAGATGATGGTTAGCTGATTGGCTTGTGTCTTTTAGTTTGATGGAAACACCAGACAAACATTTATTTATAGATACCGGTGCATGAAACGTACACCTTGTGACGTTCCTTGTGATCCAGATTAATCAGTTAATGTGAAAAAGAAAATAAAGGTTTCCGGGTCTACAGTTCTAGTTTATTCTGTTATTATGCTGTTGTTATAGTGATTTCAACCAGCTGTGTAGTCAACTGAGTTGTGTCCGTATTGTTATTTCTGTTTGATCTTGTAGTCATTCATTAGACCAGATCGGAATACGGACAGTTCTTGTATGCAGAAATGTTTTAATGTCTGTAATAAAATCGATTTCTGTGAGAATCTGTTCAAAACGAGTCTCGGCCGGTTTTCTCATGCTCTAGCACTCTTTATAGGTGGGTCTGGACCTTTCCAATATGGCCGACGGGTTGACATATTACTCCTACTCCCGCTACCGGCACGTGACTTTGACAAAACTAGCCAATCACAGTGCTCGAGGGCGGGACTTGTTAGATGTGAAAAAAAGAAAACAGGAAACAGAGCTAGTTCCGGGAATCAGCAGTAGCAGTTAGCGCTGGTGTCTCAGCGAGTGTGTATTTACCGTTATTAATGATTAGATAATAATAGCAAAGTCCGCATGTGGATTATTGATTAGTGGAGTGGATTATTAGCACACTAAAGCGTGTTTGTGAGTTAGCTTAGCGTGCTAGTGTGCTAATGCTAGGCGCCGGAGTGCTGTGTTTACACGGATAGTGTGGCTACTTCCTGTTTATTCCCTTTAAAGAGCCGCTGTGACTCTTCTGAAGGTTTGAGGATAAAAAGAGAATGAAGACGTATTTACACTCTGTATGTGCACTGACACTATTATTGATTATTATTATTACTATTAATATTATATTTGTAATTGATGTGTTCTGTAGGACACTGAAGTAATAGATAATGACAGATTTGTTTACAAACACGACGCTTTATGGTAGAATGGTGTGTGTGTGTGATGGAATGGTGTTGTGTGTGTGTGTGTGATGGAATGGTGTGTGTGTGTGATGGAATGGTGTGTGTGTGATGGAATGGTGTGTGTGTGTGGGGTAGAATTGGGGGGTAGATTGGTGCGTGTGTGGGGGTAGAAGGGGGGGTAAAATGGGGGGTAGATTGGTGTGTGTGTGGGGTAGAGAGGGGGGTGTGGGGTAGATTGGTGCATGTTGTGTGTGTGGTAGATTGGTGCGTGTGTGTGTGTGTGTGTGGGGGGGTAGAATGGGGGGGGGGGGGTAGATTGGTTGTGTGTGTGTGGGGTAGATTGGTGTGTGTGTGGGTAGATTGGGTGTGTGTGTGGGGTAGATTGGTGTGTTTGTGTGGGGGGTAGAATGGGGGGGTTGTGTGTGGGGGGATTGGTGTGTGGGGGTAGATTGGTGCGTTTGTGGGGGGGTAGAATGGGGTAGATTGGTGCGTATGTGTGGGGTAGATTGCGTTTATGTGTGGGGTAGATTGTGCGTATTGTGGGGTAGATTGGTGCGTATGTGTGGGGTAGAACGGGGGTGTGTGGGGTAGATTGATGCGTGTGTGTGGGGTAGATTGGTGCGTGTGTTTGGGGGGTAGAATGGGGGGGTTGATTGGTGTGTGTGGGGGGGTATATTGGTGCGTGTGTGTGTTTGGGGGTAGAATGGGGGTGGGGGTGTGGGGTAGATTGGTGCATATGTGTGGGGTAGGTTGGTGCGTATGTGTGGGTTAGAATGGGGGTGTGTGGGGTAGATTGATGCGTTGTGTATGTGGGGGTGGGGTAGATTGGTGAGTGTGTGTGGGGTAGATGTGCGTGTGTGTGGGGGGTAGAATGGGGGGTAGATTGGTGTGTGTGTGGGGTAGATTGGTGCATGTGTGGGGTAGATTGGTGCGTGTGTGTGGGGTGGATTGGTGCGTGTGTGTGGGGTAGATTGGTGCGTGTGTGTGGGGTGGATTGGTGCGTGTGTGTGGGGGTGGATGTGTGCGTGTGTGTGGGTAGATTGGTGCGTGTGTGTGTGTGGGGGGTAGATTGGGCGGTGGGGGTAGATTGTGTGTGTGTGGGGGGTAGATTGTGTGTGTGTGGGGTAGATTGGTGCGTATGTGGGTGGTAGATTGTGTGTGGGGTAGATTGGTGTGTGTGGGGGGTAGATTGGTGCGTATGTGTGGGGTAGATTGGTGTGTGGGGTAGATTGGTGCGTGTGTGGGGTAGATTGGTGCGTGTGTGTGGGGTAGATTGGTGCGTATGTGTGGGGTAGATTGGTGTGTGGGGTAGATTGGTGTGTGTGTGGGGGGTAGATTGGTGCGTGTGGTTGGAAACCTGACACTGTGATGGTTTTATCAGTGTCTCCTGGTCTAAATGTGACTCTGGTTGCCCTACAGGTGGTGAGAATGTGAGGAAAGTGAAGGATTATTATTGCTGTGAGTTGAGATATAACCCCTGAGCCTGAAGATGCCTGGAGTGGCTACAGGAGTGAAGCAGCTTTACCTCTGCACCTCACTGGGAGAGCTGAACAAAAAAGCTGAGATCAAGTTGGATAAAGCCAGCACCAAGCAGTAAGACTGACTCGTCTGTTATAAAGATAAAACGCTGTTTGTTCTTGTGCTTTTGGTGATGAATTTACTATTTGAGTGGGATTCGTTTTTCTGTGCTTTCATTCTGACCAAATGATCACCCGACTGCTTTCATTCTGACCAAATGATCATCCGACTGCTTTCATTCTGACCAAATGATCATCCGACTGCTTTCATTCTGACCAAATGATCATCCGACTGCTTTCATTCTGACCAAATGATCATCCGACTGCTTTCATTCTGACCAAATGATCACCCGACTGCTTTCATTCGGACCAAATGATCACCCGACTGCTTTCATTCGGACCAAATGACACCCCACCCCTTTACTGCTTCGGGACCAAATGATCATCCGACTGCTTTCATTCTGACCAAATGATCATCCGACTGCTTTCATTCTGACCAAATGATCATCCGACTGCTTTCATTCTGACCAAATGATCATCCGACTGCTGTGTGGTGGACACACAAGTTGTGTGCACTTAGGAGGTCACATGACCATAACATGTCTGTAGTCTTTACCTGCACTAGAAACCCAATAACTAACCCAAAACCTGTCGCTTTTCTGACACGCCCCTTTTTTTAACCCTTATCTATACATTATTGTTTGGGTTTTGTTGGGAAACGAGAGAAAGTGCGAGTGGTTCCTGGAGCGTTTTGATACCCACGAAAAAGCAACAAACCTCTTTTCCCACAGGACTTAACACGATCTATCCAGGTGTGTACACGCTCATTCTGTAGGAAAGAAATGTCCTGACGTTACAGAGACACTCTGATCATAATGACATTACACGCCTCCACACGGAAAACTAATCCCTTCAGAACAGGGAGTACAGTCTCAGAGTCTCGGGGATTTATTCACGTTACTGTAGAACATAACGTTATTGATGTTAAACTTCTGTTTCATTATTCACCGTGTGTGTGTGTGCGCGTGCGTGTGTGCGTGTGTGTGTGTGCGTGTGTGTGTGTGTTTCAGCTATGTTCAGAGTGCGTGTAAGCTCTTTAAAGCGGCAGAGGAATGCCGTCTGGACAGAGATGAGGAAAAAGCCTACGTCCTCTACATGAAGTACCTGACTGTCTACGACCTCATTAAGAAGAGGCCGGACTTCAAACAGCAACAGGTGTGAACGAGAATGAGGAATGGTTTCTACCGTAGCTGCCGGTGTGTAAATCCGAGTCATAACTGTATTCTAGTATTAGCAGAAGCTCATTTGGGTTATTTATAGCGTGTACTTGTTACTGCAGGACGCTGTAGTTACTGCTGGTAATGAATGATTAATCTGAGGGGGGTATTTTACACGATGTACGGACGTCTCGGCCACTATAAAAAGAAAACCGTTAACAGCCCGTACACAGAGGATGGAGAGAATTCAGCACAGTACTGTAGAGTAAATCCGGATCTCGAATACACTTCCTGTGTCCTGTTGTAGTGTTGACATTTCGTTTTTGTTTACGCTGCAGGATTTCTTCATGTCCATGCTCGGGCCATCCAGCTTTAAGAAGGCCATCGAGGAGGCGGAGAAACTCTCGGAGAGTCTGAAGTTCAGGTGCAGGTTACTCCACTCACCCGTGCCTGCTGTACTCACCCGCTACACCCTCGTTCAGATCAGCAGTCTGACGTGGTTCACTATAAAGACATGCTTCCTTCAGGTGCTAGTGTTCATCATGGGTAGACCGTGCCAGCTGGGTAATGTTGTTTAGACACTCGCCCACTGTGGTGCATTGTGGGATTTCATCGTACTACATTTTTAGACTCCCTGAATTCTCCCATAACGTGCACTATGTAGTGGATAGGGTGTGGTTTAGACATGGCGTCTCTTTGACACCTCTGATCCCTCAATCTAAACCCTAGCTCTAGTACCCCTCACCTGTCCCCCACCTGTCCCCCTCACCTGTCCCCCTCACCTGTCCCCCTCACCTGTCCCCCTCACCTCTTCTCTTACCTGTCCTGTCTCAGGTATGAAGAGGAGGAGGTACGGAAGAAGCTGGAGGAACGAGAGAAGAGAGAGGAGAAGGAGAGACGAGAGCAGAAGGCAGAAAAGGACAAAGGACGAGCGTTGCCCAAAACCTCAGAGAGCAGAAAGGACAGCAGAAAGGTACAAAAAGTCGAAGGTCCTCATTAATCCGAGCAGTAATGAATCAGGCAGGGCGTGGCTTACACGGAGTTCATATCCACTCTGTCTCCATCACACAGGCTAAAGAACAGAACGAGCTGAAGACTTTAACCTCACCAGGTCAGAAGTGTGTGTGTGTGTGTGTGTGTGTGTGTGTTAAAGGCAAAGCTCTTTATATGCATAACTGCTCTCTCTCACTCTCTCTCTCTCTCTCTCTCTAGCGCCCCTGAGTGGAGGGATTAGTGCTCAGCAGTTGTACACTATGATGAAGGACCCTAACCTGACTGTGTTAGTGATGGACACTCGAAAACAAGCGGACTTTGAGGAGTCACACATGGCCGTGCCCAATCAGAAGTGCATCAGTGTTCCTGAGGAGGCCGTCAGTCCCGGGTGCTTACTCTCACACACACACACACGCACACACACGCGCACACACGCACACACACACTAATATTACTGCCATTACAGCTAGCTATCTGGCAAGTTGATATCTATAATAAATGATTAATGTCAATATTAAAACTACATTAGAGAACTGAACCCAGCTTGCACGGGGTTTAAGATTGACTAGAGGATTACAGGCTTACAGATTTACAGATCCGTATCTTTATTATCAGACATATTCACAGTCCGTGTTCTGGCTAAGTACATAACTCAACTGCTAACGCTAAGGCTAGGTGACAGTTTACATATTCAAACTGCATGTTGACGCTAGCTAACGTGTTCTTCACTCTGTGTGTGTGTGTGTGTGTGTGTGTGTGTGTGTGTGTAGGATCACAGTGAATCAGATCCTGATGAAGCTGCCACCAGAGTCTCTGCCTCAGTGGGAGCAGCGTGCCTTTGCTGACTATATCGTCCTGCTCGACTGGTTCAGCTCCATAACGGACCTGAAACTGGGCACGACTTTACAGAGCCTGAAGGATGCTCTATACAAGGTAATCATAAGAGGAAGAACAACAACAACAACTTTATGTAGTGCCTAAGATAGTTCTGTGTCTGACACTCACTTTCTCTGTGTGTGTGTGTGTGTGTGTGTGTGTGTGTCAGTGGGACAGTGTGACGATCCTGCGTACGGAGCCTCAGGTTCTAGAGGGAGGCTATGAAAACTGGCTTCTTTATTATCCAATGTTCACCAGCAACGCTAAGATCAAACCCCCACGCCAACACACACTCACCCTGGTACCAGAGTGTGAGTACACACACACACACACACACACACACACACACAACGATTCACCCAAACCTAATTCACATACACTCGCCGTCCACTTTATTAGGAACACCTGTTCATTTATGCAGTTATCTAATCAGCGGGTCAGGTGACGGCAGCACAACGCCTGAACTCTGGAAAAGGGCTTCTGTTAATGTTCACGTCAAACATCAGCATGAAGAAAAAGTCTGATCTCTGAAGTGTAACTTTACCGTAGAGTAATTTAAAGTGTAACCCGTGGCATGGATGTCGGTGCCAGATGGGCGGGTGTGAGTATTTTCGGAAACTTCCGACCTCCTGGGATTTTCCACACACAGCAGTCTCGAGAGTTTACACAGAACGGTGTACATCTTCACAATGTAAACACGGGCATGAGCACACTTTCGTTGATGATGTCATCACGTATGTTATCTTCTTTAGTGAACTTCAGCTACCCGTGTCTGGAGGAGACTCCGCCCATACCTGCAAGTGTGTGTGTGACGGACGGTGTGGAAGACGTACAAACTAATGGCACCGTACATGTGGACGCAAACGGCAAAACCGCTGCCCCTGATGTACACACTCCCTCTCCGACCACACAGCCCACGCCCACGCCCACACCAAGCGTGTCCAGTGGTCCAAGTCCAAAGCGGCCTGCAGTTACAGCAAAGACAATACCACAGGTACACACACACACACGCGCGCTCACTCATGCGTGTGTATACTTTGCCCAGCTTTATTGATGTACAACTTTTCTTGTGTTTGTCTCCAGTTCGACCGATCCACCAAGCCGGTGGTTAAACCCTCAGAAGGTGGAAAACCGACCCCTGAAGGTGGAGCCAAAGAGGGCGGGGCCAAAGAAGATATATCCAAAGAAGGTGAGGCTAAAGGCGGGCCCGTTTCCACAGTAACCAATGGCCCAGTGATTCCGGATCGTTCAGTCAAGCCAAACCTGGAGGAAAAGAAAGGGAAAGAGGAAGAGGAGAAACGACAGAGAGAAGAGGAGGAGAAGAAGAATGAAGAGGAGGAGAAGGAGAATAAGAGGAAACTGGAGCGCCAGAAGGCAGCGGAAGAGGAGGAGAAAGCGGAGGGAGGAGATGAGAAAGGAAAGAGAGGAGTGAAGGATCAGGCGCTGGACGCTCAGCTCAAGAGCATGTCTCTGGATTCTCCTCTGCCCCACACTATTGTCTCAGATATAAGGTGTGTGTGTGTGTGTGTGTGTGTGTGTGTGTGTGTGTGTGTGTGTGTGTGTTGGCTGGCAGGGGCACTGACACTCCATAGTGGTGTTGAGTGGTGCAGTGATGTACAGAAGTGTGGAGTGATTGAGTTATCAGTGTATGGTATTAATTAATTATCTCTGTGTGTGTGTGTGTGTGTGTGTGTGTGTGTGCGGCAGGGAACCTCTGACCCGTGCTCGGAGTGAGGAAATAGGAAGAGTGGTGCCTGGTCTACCTGAGGGCTGGATGAAGGTACAGAATTCACACATTCACCACCCAGACCTGATTCACCCAAGTTTGATTCACCTTCTTTTGATTCATCCACATGTGATTCACATAGATCTATTTGATTCATCCACATGTGATTCACATAGATCTATTTGATTCATCCACATGTGATTCACATAGATCTATTTGATTCATCCACATGTGATTCACATAGATCTATTTGATTCATCCGCATTTGATTCATCCACATTTGATTCACATAGATCTATTTGATTCACCTACGTTTGATTTATGTAGTCGTAGTTGATTCACCCGTGTTCGACACACCTAGACCTGTTTCACCTACATTTGATTCATATTCGCCTCTATTTGATTTGAACTGAATAAGTTGTTTGAATCACCTGGACCCATCTAAATAGCCTACATTTGTTCTGTTCATATATTTGCTTCACCTGAACCTAATATACCTACATTTGATTCACCTAGACCTGATTAAGCTTGTGTCTATCCGTGTGTGTTTTCAGTTCCTGGACACGGTCACCGGGACGTATCGGTATTATCACTCCCCCACCAATCGTGTACACCTTTACCCCCCTGTCACGCCCCCTGCCACGCCTCCGGCCACTCCCTCTAAGCCCAAGCCCAGCGCTGGACCGACAGAGAAGGAGAAGGAAAAAGAGAAGGAGCAAGAGCAGGAGAGAGAGCGAGAACAGTCCAAACTGAAGCGCTCGTATTCCTCCCCTGATATCACCCAGGATCTGAATGCAGAGGCAGCCAGAAAACCCACACCTACACCCACAGTGAACAGAGAAACCAAGTGAGTGACGTCATAGCTTCATATTTTATACCTCCTCCCACCACCTACAGCCCTGTCCACACTGTATAACACTGTCAGTTCATTTCTTACTTTTCATTTGTGTGTGTGTGTGTGTGTGTGTGTGTGTGTGTGTCCGTGTCCTCAGACCCGTGGCAGCCACTTCCTACGCTAAGGCTGAGCTCGCT
>CM022777.1:1032377-1072377 GCA_012411365.1 Ameiurus melas
GGTTCGGTTCCCGGGTGACTCCACATGCCAAAGTGTCCTTGGGCAAAACACTGAACCCCAAGTTTCTCCCGAGGGCAAGTTAGTACCTTGCATGCAGCTCTGATACCACTGGTGTGTGAGTGTGTGTGTGTGTGTGTGTGTGTGTGAATGGGTGAATGAGACACAGTGTAAAGCGCTATATAAGTGCATATTTACCATTACACACCCACACACACTTTTAGTTTGTTTTGTATTTTTATTTGTTTAAATGATATCCGGTACAAAAAACCCGTCCAGAATAAGATCCCTTCAGTCGTTCAGAATGAAACACTCTACTCCGCGTACACGCCGCTTCAGTTCTCATTCAGCTTCCATGTGCAACATAATAATAATAATAATAATAATAATAATAAAATTATTAAAATAAAAATAAAGATAATATAGTACCTCTGTAACATTAAAACCTCATGTTGAACATCAGACAAAATTAAAACTGTAAAAGCTGCATTGCAATTTGCCCAGTCTCGACTGAGTGAGTGTGAGAGTGTGTGTGTATCGGGGTGTGTGAGAGTGTGAGTGAGAGTGTGTGTAGAGTGTGTGTGTAGGCGGTGTGTGAGAGTGTGAGTGAGTGTGTGTGAGTGTGTGTGTGTGTGTGTGTGAGTGTGTGTGTGAGAGTGTGTGTGTGTGAGTGTGAGTGTGTGAGTGAGAGTGTGTGTGGTGTGAGTGTGAGTGTGTGTGTGTGAGTGTGAGAGTGTGTGAGTGTGTGTGTGAGTGTGTGTGTGTGTGTGAGTGTGTGTGTGTAGTGTGTGTGTGTGAGTGTGAGAGTGTGTGAGTGTGAGAGTGTGTGTGTGAGAGTGTGTGTGTTGTGTGAGTGAGTGTGTGTGAGTGTGAGAGAGAGTGTGTGTGTGTGTGTGTGTGTGTGTGTGTGTGTGTGTGTATGGGGTGTGTGAGAGTGTGTGTGTGAGAGAGTGTGTGTGTGAGTGTGAGTGTGAGAGAGTGTGTGTGTGTGTGTATGGGGTGTGTGTGTGTATCGGGGTGTGTGAGAGATGTGTGTGTGTGAGTGTGAGTGTGAGAGAGTGTGTGTGTGTGTGTATCGGGGTGTGTGTGTGTGTGTGTGAGAGAGTGTGTGATTCTGGAATTGTATAAAAAAGACGTGTCTTGTGTTAAGTCTCATAGTGTTGATCTGCAATTCATAATGACGTAGAATTTGATACAAGGCAAGGCGCGGTCCGTAACCATGACGACCGCGATACAATGTTCAATATCGACGATATAAACATCAAAATAAAATCTCTTAAAAAACTCTGTGTACACTTTAAAATCTTTACAACATGGCGTCAGTTTGGCCCGACAGACGCAGTAGCACTGACCCCCCACAGAAACACACACGCATCACATCCTCTTTCTGTCGGCCTCACCACGCTCAGACAGACAGTCTGTGTCTCTTTGGAGGGTTTCCAGTCCCCACATGGACATGGGGTTCCAGCTGCTGCTCCTTTAGTGTGTGTAATATGTACACACACACACACACACACACACACACACACGTGTTTGTCACAGCATTAAGCGCATAGACGCGCGTGGTTCTTTAGCCCCGCCCCCTGTCTGTGTAGATGCGCCGGGGCTTTCTGTTTGATCGTCCTGCTGCAGTGTCACTTTCTCTGGTGTGTAGTCGTTCCGCTTCAGGTCTGAAACACACACACACACACACACACACAGGTTCACGGTAAAATGTCAAAGATAAGTCAAAGAGGCGTGGCCTCTGCTAGGAATAGTTAAGGAGGTGTGGCCCATGTTCATCTCAGTGAAGTGGGCGTGGCTTGTCTTTAGTGTGGCAGTCCCAGTGAAGTGGGTGCAGCACCGGTTTTGTTCATCCCAGTAAAGGAGGCGTGGCCTCTGTTTAGCATGTCAGTTGCAGGGATGTGGGCGTGGCCTCAGTTTAGTGTTTGTTAGTCGTAGTGAGGATGTGGCTTGTGCTCAGTTTGTCTGTTCTAGGGAAGAGGGTGTGGCCTCTTAGCAGGTCAAGTCGCAGTGACGGAGGCGTGGCCTGTTTTAGATCTGTAACAATGTTTTATTTCATACTCGCGCACACACACACACACACACACTCTCGCATTTACACACTCTCTTTTACACACTCTCACACACACTCTCTCGTGCACACGCACACACACACACTCTCTCTCGCACACACACACTCTCTCGCGCACACACTCGCACACACACTCGCACACACACGCACTCTCGTGCACACACCACACACCTCTCGTGCATACACGCACACACACACTCTCGCGCACACACAATATCTGTTCTCGTGCACACACATGCACACTCTCGTACACACTCTCGTACACACACACATGCACTCTCTCGTACACACTCTCGTGCACACACACACACACACACACACTCTCGCACACACACGCACACTCCGCACACACACACACTCTCAGCACACACACACACTCTCACACACACACACACTCACACACACACACACTCTGCCCCACACACACACACTCTCGCACACACACACATTGCCACACACACTCTCGTACACACACACATACTCTCGCACACACACACATACTTTCTCGCACACTCTCACGCACACACACGCACACTCTCTCGCACACACACACACTTCACACACACTCTCGCACACACACACTCTCTCTCGCACACACACACACCCTCTCGCACACACACACCTCTCTCACACACACACACCTCTCGCATACACACACACTCTCTCGCACACACACACACACTCTCTGGCACACACACTCTCTTCTCTCGTGCACACACACATCCGCACACACTCTCGACACACACACACACTCTCTCGCACACACGCACACTCTCTCACACACACTGTACACACACACACACACACACACTTCTCTCGCACACACACACACACACACACCTCACACACACTCTCTCGTGCACACACACACACACACACACACACACTCTCTCGCACACACACACACACACACCTCGCACACACACACACACTCTCGCACACACTCTCTCTCACCAGGTAGTTTGAGTTTGCGGCAGCAGGAGTTACAGTGATGTTTGGTGCGGAAGTTTCGAATGGCGTCATCACCGAGATTCGCCGGCCCAAATACCATATCATAAGACCTGTAACACACACACACACACACACACACACACACACACACACACACACACACACACACACACACACACTTATATATTATAAAAAAAGTCCTTGTGTCATTTCTGATCAGTAGTGAAAGTCTCACCCTTTCTCTCCACTCTTAATGACAGATGGATCAGTTAGAATCTCACCGACTCCTGCAACACACACACACACACACACACACACACACACCATCATCATCAGTGTGATAATCACACACAGTATATATAGGGTTTCCAGTATACTGTATTAACACATAGTTTGTGTGTGTGTGTGTGTGTGTGTGTGTCTCTCACCCTGCAGGTCCAGCACCAGCAGCTCCCCCCGTGAGTACTCGTAGGTCCAGTGGCTGAAGGCCAGCATGGTCTCCTCCAGCAGGTTGGTAGGAACGATCTCGTCTCCATTGTTGTTGTTGAACTTGCGGAACTCACCTGTGATGCACTCCTCTATTGCAAACCACTGTCCAGCCGAGTGACAGTACAGAAGGAACACCTCCAGGAACCTACACACACACACACACACACACACACACACTTTTACAGACTGACCACTGATGAATGTAGATGGATCTCAAATTCCCAATTACATTTCAGACATATAATCATATATCATCAGCTCTCTCTGTGTGTGTGTGTGTGTGTGTGTGTGTGTGTTACCTGGGTGAGTAGGGGATAGTTTTGGGTCGGACTTGATTGAAGGCAAAGGTGAGCTTCTGAGCTGCTCGCTGCTGTTGGATCTCCTGTTTGGGCGCACACACACACACACACACACACACACAGGTAGTATATATGTTAATTGCAATGTTTTGAGTGTTTGACTCGTTGTGTGTGTGTGTGTGTGTGTGTGTACCCTCAGGCAGAGGTGCAGGACGGTATCTTCTTTGTAGACGCTCTGCCAGGTGTTGATCACGTCAGGGAGGAAGGACTTGACGATGTACAGGTGTCCAGGTTTGAGGAGGTCATACTCAGACCACGTGCACATCACCTTCAGGGCTCGCCTCAGGCCGCCGCCCATTTCCTCCTTACTCAGGAACTCGATCTTAGCACAGAGTCCGCGCTGCGCCCATGATGACATGCTGTTGTTGATGTTGGTGGGAGAGCTCTCCTCTAGACGGTATACTGTTACTGGCTCTCCTATAGACACACACACACACA
Source organism: Ameiurus melas (assembly GCA_012411365.1). Taxonomy (NCBI): domain Eukaryota; kingdom Metazoa; phylum Chordata; class Actinopteri; order Siluriformes; family Ictaluridae; genus Ameiurus; species Ameiurus melas. Next base: position 1,036,686 of record CM022777.1, read on the forward strand.
CACACACACACACACACACACACGTTTCAAAATATGAATCAGACTCGAAGAGGAAAGGGGCAAGGCTACGTCCTAAATGTGGGCATTCCCTTTGGATAAGGCTTTATAACCAACCTCTCACTGATAACCAACAATAATCAGAAACAAGGGGTGGAGCTTTCTATAATGGCCACGCCCCTATAAAGAAAGCCCAGATTGAGGACATGGACAGATGAGGAGGTTAGGAAGGGCAGTGACTCAGTCTTACCTCTAGGGGGCACAGGGGTGAACGGGATGCTCTGGGACAACCTCATGAGGTTATTACGTTCCACCGCTATCACACACACACACACACACACACACACACACACACACACACACACACACACACACACACACACACACACACAGGTGACATGAGATTACAAGAGAAGGAATTAGGGGTCACAAAGCAATTTACACCTGACTCACCTGAATACTGATAACCCTCCATCGGCTTAAAGGGAGAACCAATCGCTGCAGAGCGAGAGAAAGTGAGAGAGGGTGTGAGAGAGAAACGAGAGATAGAAAGCGTGAGAGAGAGAGAGAAAGTGAGAGAGAGAGTGAGAGAAGGCAAGAGTGAAAGAGAGAGTGAAAGCGAGATAGAAAGCGAAGGAGAGAGAGAGAGAGTGTGAGAGAAGGCGAGAGAGAGTGAGAGAGTGAAAGCAAGATAGAAAGCGAGAGAGTGAGAGAAGGCGAGAGAGAGAGAGAGAGAGAGAAAGTGAGAGAGAGACAAAATAAAAAAATAAAAAAAGTGAGACAGACAGAGACAGTGTGTGATATGTGTAAAGTGCAGTGTGTGTGTGTGTGTGTGTGTGTGTGGTGTATAGAGTGCAGTACAGTGAGTCAGCCAGCAGGGGGTGACTTACAGTCCTTACGTGTACTGAGAGGGCTGTGACGGGCCGAGTAAAGGCCTACTGTGGCTGTAACACACAACACACACACACACACACACGATGGTCAGACAGGTTAAGGTGCAGCAGTGTGATACCTAGCTCAAAGTATGATGTACAAACAGGTGTGTCTCAAACTGTGTTTTGTCTCACCAGTGGTGGTGTCCTCTACTGGACCTCTGCAAAACACAACCAGAGAAACATTACACATTGCATCTGTGTGTGTGTGTGTGTGTGTGTGTGTGAGAGAGAGAGAGAGAGAGAGATAGTGAGAGTGTGTGTGTGAGTATATGTATATATGAATGAGTGTGTGTGTGTACACGTGTACTCACACACTGCTGCTGGCCTGCACTGATTTTCCCTGAGCTCTTTCCTGCACAGGAAAGGAGAGTCCACACACACACACACACACACACACACACACACACACACAACACACACACCTTGCCCATCAATGCTGCTCCCAAATGGAACACAAAAGGAATGATATGCATCGTATTAAATGCCTGGTTGGTGTGTGTGTGTGTGTGTGATTACTAGTAGCAGAGCTGCACGTGGGTCATCATGGAGCTGAACATCCTCCGCTGACACTCGACTCCTGTCCCGCTTACTCAGACCTGACACACACACACACACACACACACACACACACGTTTACTATACATGTTATGTAGACAATTATTAGCAGCTAATTAACGATAGGGGAATCTTTCGGCTCTGCTAGTATATTATTTTATAAAAATGGTGGTTAACATTAACTTCAGAGAGAGTGAGTGTGAGTGAGTGTGAATGTGTGCACGTACTTGGCTGCAGGAATGCTGGATTTTTGTCGAGCTCTGTGAAACCAGCGTAAGAGTTCACCGTCCTCATATCTCCCTGTAACACACACACACACCACACACACACACACACAGGATGAAGGTCATGGTCTATGACTCTGATTCACATTGTCCTGCTTTGTGTGAGTGTGTGTGAGTGAGTGTGTGTGAGAGTGAGTGGTGTGAGTGTGTGTGTGTGTGTGTGTGTGTGAGAGAGTGTGTGAGTGTGTGTGTGTGTCACCTTGCTGCTGTGACTGAGCTGCCTGCAGCCCACAGAGCTCTGCTTAGGGGATGACCTTTGACTTTCAGAGTTGTCCTTATGACCTTTCAGAGGAACAGGAATGTGTGAGAACAATGCCAACTGCACGTATGACCTCTTACACATCTACACACACACACACACACACACTGCATTCTGATGACTGTGTGCTCTGGAAACAGTTAATCGAACACTCAAGATGTAACACCAGTGTGGACTTTACACTGCTCCTAACCACAATCAACACACACCTCGAGTATCATTACTATGTAGTGCGCGCGCGTGTGTGTGTGTGTGTGTGTGTGTGCGTCTGTGTTATTTCTTCTTACAGCTAGGGGTCCAAGCACTTGAGGCTTTTAATTTTACTTCAGTTAAATGGTTTTTTTTAAAGAAATCGTCAGATTTTATTAAATATTTTGATTCAACTTGTTCAGTGGGTCTACCAGATGCCTGCTGAAAGCTGATTGGTCCATGAACTTTGCCCTGAACCATATAAATAACTTAAAATAACTGTAGTTTAAGTAGCATTTAATAGTTATTTATTTTATTTTAAAACCTCCTACTAATTTTATAATCTTGGAGATTTTATTTTCCTTCTGACATTTCGGTTAATGCTTAAAGAAAGAAAGAAAGTATTCAACGTAATATTATTATTATTAGTAGTAGTAGTAGTAGTAGTCCTTCCTGCAGAACCAAAGGTTCAGGGGGCGAATCTGGATCTGGATCTGATCAAACTGATGTCCAATAACACTTAAGCCTACTACCAAACACAGGCAATGCTGTACAACACATTAAGCATACTCCACCCTCTGGACTTTGGGCTCAGTTCTGTACAGCATAGCACAGGTAGGAGGGGCTGGATCAGGTCCGACTCCACCCCATGCACCGTCTGATCTACAGCGAGGGGTACCTGATCAATAAATAACGCAGGAGTAATGCAATTTGGACCATATCGATTTTTAGTTCACCAGCCTTACATTTGTAAACCTACTTTCCGCCACTAGAGGGCACTGTGGCGTTAATAATGTTTGAAACAGCCTGTGTGACCAGGAGAATTCAGTATGCTCCGGATTCCAATCAGGTTTCAGCAGCTGGACCCTCAAATGTTCATAAATAATATGTTTATATTATTAAACTGAGCTTGAAGACATTTATAATAATAATAATAATAATAATAATGTCTTTGCTAACCCAGTGTCATGATAAAAACAGATTAATTTAAATTAATGAAATATATTTTTTAAGTGTGACTGGGTGATTTCCAGAGCATGACGTCATTGAACAGTGAAAGAACATTACACTGTGCTATTTTACATGACCATCACCTCACTTTCCATATTTAACCTCCACCTCACACACCATACTCCTTTCCTCTGCCCAACACTTACCACCCCACACACACACACACACACACATTTATACACACACAAAAAGGTGTTAGATCAGGGACTTCCACCATTACTGACCTAGTTGTACCCTCAACACACACACACACACTTCGATCTGTGTAGATGGTCCTACAACGCAGTGTCAGTAGAGGACACACACCTGCCCACACCAACACACAAACAATACAGGAGGTCTAGGTGACTGGTTTTCAAACTCCTGATTCAGTCGAGCGGTACCGTATTCACACAGGTGGGTCCACACACTCAGAGCTGTATATATCCCATCAATCAGCATCCACTAATAGTAATCATCCTCATATATATGAATCTGTTCATCTCTCTCTCCACACACACATACAGTGGGGGAAAGAAGTATTGGGCACATCAACATTTTTTTCAGTAAAAATATTTCCAAGGTGAGTGTGAGCAGTGGAGTTCATCGCCTACTGTTTTCTCTGTGACGATGGCACCTGCTGCCTCCAGGTGTTTCTGGAGTTCTTTGCGAGTGCTCCTTGGCTCTTGGGCTACTCTTCTGACTCCCTGGTCAGAAATCCTGTGAGGAGCTCCTGTGTGTGGTCGGGTGATGACGGAGCGATGTTGCTTCCACTTGAGGATAACGGTCCCACTGGTGCTTACTGGAGGATTCAGAAGTTTCGAAATACGTTTCCAATTCCATCAATAAGGTTGTGAAGATCTTGGGAGAGCTCTTTGCTTTTCCCCATAATGAGATGTTTCTTGAGAGAAACCTTGGTAATGAAAAGCCTTCTTCTAGATCATCAGTTTACTAACCCAGCCGATATTAATCTGCACAGATAGGGGGTGTAATTACTTACGGATTTCAGCTGGTTCCTTGCCTTACCTTGTATTGGAGAACTACTTTTCTTAGCGTGTTTAATAGCCCCTCCCCCCGTGTCATTCCACTTTATTACACAACTTTATTTATGGACTTTAACGCTGTGAATTCTTGATATTTCCGGATTTCTTGAGTGAATTCTGACGTCTGGTGAAAACTTCATGTGAATAAAACCACAGGAAAAAATATTATTTCCCCCAATGTGTATAGAGAGCGTGAGATAAACACACTAACACACTTTCAGCTTCATGTCCCATTTCTTTTTCCGTACATTAGACTATCCGTTCTCTCATTTCGTGTTTATTATATTTAGCTGTTCCCTGGTTTCTTTGTTTACGTGCTCCTAGTCTCCAGTGTCCCTCCTGGTTTCATCATCTGATGTCTCCATTCCCTTGTTCCTCGTGCTCCATAGTTACCTTACTGCCTAGATTGTAACGTTCCTCATTTACAGGACCCTAGTGTCCTCACGTCCTGGTGTCTGTTTCCAGGTGTTCTCGAGCTTCTAGTGTTTTCAGCTTCCAGGGGTTCCCTTTTCGACTCCATGTTCACTTTCTAATGTTCCTATCTTTAAAAAGATCCCCCACTGTCTTATGTTCATAGGCAGCAGTTACTTTTTCTGTCCTAGTTTCCTTCTTCTCGTTTCATACTTTTCAAATTCCAATTGCTTATTTTTTCTACTTTCTAATGCTCCTTGTGACCCTGGCTTCCTTTTCCCCCTCCATATTTTGGTGTCTTTAGGTTACAGCTTCCCAGTTTCCTTCTCTTATTTCTGATGTTTCTTGTTGTCAGGGTTGCCAGGTGGTTCCATGGGTTCCCCTATCCAACCTTCTGGTGCTTATTTAAAATGTTTTCCTTCGGTTTTGTAATGTCCCTAATTTTGCATTACTCTACATTCTCCTTCTTTCACATTTTCCAGGCACCTTGTTGGCTTCTTTCCAACTGTTCAGCGCTTGCTTCTTGTTCAGAATTTCCTAGCAGCCCGATCTTCCATTTCCCTTCGTGTTTCTATTGAGTCTTTTCCTGTTTCTTTCTTCTGTCGTGTTTTTTTTTTTGGTCTCTAAGATTAGCTAAAACTGAAAACCGCTGGATCTCAGTGTTCATGATGGAGAAGATCAACTGAAGGAGATAGTGTCTGATAAGATAACTGATGGAATAAAAACAGCTCAGAGTGGACGGTTGGACCCGACCGTACGTCTAGCAGTGCTGCTCACGTATGTAAAATAAACAAGCAGGTTATCGGACCTATCTAAATACTGCCTGTCTGTTATAACGAAGTCATAACGAAGTGTCTGATCTTTCACCTGGTACACTACAGTGGAGTGGATCAGCAAATGTATTTCCACTCCTTTTCATTCTGGACTTTAAGGACTAGGCTTAACTTGCGGAATAAACTGTACACGGGTTTGAAAACCGCTCCTGAGATTTGCAGCAGGGTGTAGGGTGAGGCGGCGAAGCCGAACCTCTCGCTCGGACTCGGAGTCGCTGCTCAACTCCCATAGAAGGCTGATAGCGCCGAGGGCGGGGCCTCCAGGGGACGGAGACAAATCTGGGGGCGGGGCCTGGGAGGGATTTTGAGATCCCTTGGCTCTGTAAGTAGCCTTCATCGTTGGTAAAAGCAAGATTCACGTAACACTCGCACTCCAACTCACTCGTCACCACGCTTGGGCACAAACTGGAAGCTCCTTGCTTTCCACAATCATCATCATCACCTCCTGTTAGTTCATACTCACCCACAAAAGCACCAAACTCCACAGCAGCCTTGGGAGGAGAGTGAGACTGACCCAGCTGTTTACTGTGTGTGTGTGTGTGTATGCTGCTCGGCTGTGTGGGGGTGCTGACGAAGAAGGTTGCTGCCGTGGCACCACAGGCAGTTGGCAGGCTGCTGTCAGTGGTGTCACTGTCCTCTGGATGAGCGATTGCATGTGTGGCAACGGCAAAGGATCCGGCCTCCGGAGAAAACGCCGGCCTCCTTTCCGGAGTCATCGCCAGCTCAGCTCTCAGACGCGCCCCTTCCGAAGCTCCTCGCCCAAACAGAGAGTCAGCCATGTTGGACGAGGGCGGATAAACGCTTCTCTGAACCAGAATGGAGGCTTTTGAGGGCGGGACGGTGTCTACGGTGCCAGGCACCATGTTCTTAGACAGGCTGAGTTCTCTCGTGATTTCGTTGTGCACTTTACTGGCTTCAGAAGCTCTCTGCGCCGTCAGAGCCTTCAGAGTGTCCACGGTCAGAGCAGACAGGTCCTGCAGGTGACCGATCTGAGAGTCCAGAGAGTGCAAAGACCGCTTTATAAAATTCACCCTGTTTCCAACCTCCCTCAGCTGGACACTCATCGTCTCCACCCTGCAGAGACAACCACGAACGCGTCAGTGTAATGCCAGAACTGTCGAATCAATGCAGTGTACAACTGATGACATGGTATTAAACTACAGCAGCAGCAGCTGTAGTAAAGAGGTGTTTGGAAATGGAAAGTTGCTACTGAACTGTTTTTGATAGCATGCTGTTGCTACAGACTGGTGCACATGGTTTAGTTCAACTTCAGGAAAAAAAAAAGGTTTCCTTGCAGTAGTATTTTATGGTGTGATGTTTCTGTAAAGCACAGTTTAATGGCATCAAGTGGGGTTTAGTGATGTAGAGTAGAGAGGTGTTTCAGTAAAGCTGCTGTGAGGAGTGTTTTCTGGTGGAAATGTAACGCTGTTACTGAGCAGTGTTTAGGGTGTAAATTTGGAAGCGAGTGGAGTTAAATAATGTAAAGATAGAGTTTAATGTCAAGTTCAGAAGAATCAACTTCATTTTTACTCGATTTGGAAAAGTAATGTGGCTATTAAGCAGAATTTATTGGTGTAACGTTGCCGTGACGCGTCGTTAGCGGTAACGCGTCGCGACGCGGCCGGTAGCGTAACGTGTGCGCTGACGTGGCCGCGTTAGCGGTGTAACGTTGTCGCGGAGCGTCGTTGGCGTGTAACGTGCCGTGAGCGCCGTTAGCGGTGTAACGTTGCCGTGACGCGGCCGTTAGCGGTGTAACGTTGCCGTGACGCGGCCGTTAGCGGTGTAACGTTGCCGTGACGCGGCCGTTAGCGGTGTAACGTTGCCGTGACGCGGCCGTTAGCGGTGTAACGTTGCCGTGACGCGGCCGTTAGCGGTGTAACGTTGCCGTGACGCGGCCGTTAGCGGTGTAACGTTGCCGTGACGCGGCCGTTAGCGGTGTAACGTTGCCGTGACGCGGCCGTTAGCGGTGTAACGTTGCCGTGACGCGGCCGTTAGCGGTGTAAAGTTGTTATAGAATGGTACGAGAACGTTGCTGATTGATGTTTGGTGGTAACGACGCTAACCGGTCGGAGGTTAATCTGATCCTCTCGTCACTCCCAGAGTGAAACTTGTCATCTTTCTCATGGAAATACGTCTCCACACACTGCTCCTCAAAATCGTGCAGCTTCTTCTGGTCCTCTTCAGTCAGGAAGAGCTCTGCGGGAGGGAAGAACAGGACAGTGTGTATATGTAAGAGTCAGTGTGTGTGTGTGTGTGTGTGTAGTTGTGTACATGTAAGTGTGGAGTGTGTGATGTACTTGGTCCATAAGCACTGCTGTCCTTTTTCCTGCTTTTGCAGAGGAAGCGAATGAGTGAGGCGATGTGGCAGAAGAATATTAGTGGAGGAGGGAGAACGGGTTTATCATGATACGCCATGATGAAGTGGTAACGCTGATACTTCCACACCAGGTTAGACATGGACATCACCTGCAGGTAGACATTACTGACGGGGCAGACAGACAGACAGACAGACAGATGTTTGTTTACTGCAGGTAAATGTTGTTATTGCTATTGTGATGATGAAGTAGTACTGTAGTTTACTGCATTTCATTCAAAAACTACTCCGAGAGGTGTTTATCGGTGTAAAGCTGGACTCAGTGTTGTAAACTGGATAGAGTGGGGGTTATGGGTGTAAAGATGCTGTTAATCCAGATTTATGGATGTAAATGGAGATGGTTTAGTGATCTAAAGCGGTGCTGAAAGAGTGTAAACTTTCTGTTTACTACAGTTTACGGTTGTAACGTTTCTGTCGAGCAGGGTTTTATTGGTGTGAAGTTTTTAGAGGTTGAGCTTCAGGGGTTTGTGTGAATGCGTGGTGCTCACTTGAAGAATGCGATGAGCAGGTTGACCATCAGGATGTACTGTATGAACAGATAAACGGCTTGCAGCACTGGAGTTAGCCACACCCCCGGCCCACACAGGTCACCGATGTGGGGCTCGGTGTTGCTGTTGTTCGCGCACACTGTGTAACACACATGAGATGATGAGTGCAAACCCAACCTTGCTAACATTTCTACAGTGTGTGTGTGTGTGTGTGTGTGTGTGTGTGTGTACCGTCAATCTCGTAGGCGTACACCTCCCCATACATCATCCAGTAGGGCTGGAAGACCACGTCGACGATGAGAGACCAGTGAGGCGTAGAGTTGGGGTAGAGGATGGCCTTACGGGGAACACCGTACGTCACCAAGACCACCAGCATGATCACCACGATGTAGAACATGTTTGCTACCTGCCCACATGACAACTCGTTTATTATCATCGTTAGAAAAACGACATCAACTACTAACCCCGATTTACTGACATCTCACATCATCTCACCATCTTGCCAATCATCATGACGTAAGGGCCGGCCTGCTGGTTGACGGCGAGCATGTCGAGGAGCCGGACGTACCAGAAGATGATGTTCAGGCAGTAAACGATCCTCCCGGCGACAGCGATGTTGCCAGAGCCGAAGCGCAGGCCGAAGCCCACTATAAACATCACGATGGCGATGAAGTCTGAAGTGTTGAAGTAATCGTTGAACCACACTTTGATCTTCTGGCTGATCTTTCCTCCTTCTGACATGAACATCTAACACGGACACAGCGAGAAGTGCTTCATGGATCTGTGCAGCTGTGTGTGTGTGTGCGTGTGTGTGTGTGCACGTGCGTGCGTGTGTGTGTGTGTGTGTGCACGTGCGTGTGTGTGCACGTGCGTGTGTGCACGTGCGTGTGTGTGTGTGTGTGCACGCGTGCGTGTGTGTGCGTGCGTGCGTGAGTGTGCGTGCGTGTGTGTGTGTGTGCACGTGCGTGTGTGCACGTGCGTGTGTGTGTGTGTGTGCACGTGCGTGTGTGTGCGTGCGTGCGTGAGTGTGTGTGCGTGAGTGTGTGCGTACCTCACGTATTTTCTCAATGGCAGAGGTGAAGATGTACAGGATGACAGCCCACTCCTGCGGCGATGGAAAGCTCGGCAATTTCACCAACACCACATAGGAGTAGAGCATCAGGAAGGCCAGATAGAACAGCTACAGAGAGGTGGAACAAATACCATCACACACACACACACACAGAGAGAGAGAGAAAAAACGTAGCAACTTTATTGCTAAATAAATGGTGGGAAAGAGATTTAGACCCATTGTGTGTGTGTGTGTGTGTGTGTGTGTGTGTGTGTGTGTGTGTGTGTGTGTGGGGCTCAGGGTGTTTTTCCAGCTCCTTTATCTTTGTTCGAGAAGATGATAGCATCAGTGAGACGTGCTGTTCATAATCTCACAGTGTTATAGGGGCAGGAGGAGTGGGGTTACACATTCAATTAGTCAGCATCTCACACACACACACACACACACACACACACACACCATGAGAAGACTGTTCACACACCGTGTTGGTCCAGAACTTGACGATGGGGGCGTGGTAGAAAGCGTAGAACTTGCGTGTGATGGGCAGTCGACGTGAGCGCAGGAGAACCTCGGCCTCGCTCTTCACCTCTGTGTGCTCGCTCATACGGGAGTCCTTAAATACGTCCTGCACACACACACACACACACACACACACACACACAGGTTAACAACTTTGTTCTTGCTCATTTGTTTCTAGAACTAAATTCTAGTTTACGATAAAGGTTCGTTCCCGAACAACCCCAGCTACACGTTAGGAATGTTCGGAGACCCCTAAGCCTCGACGGCTTGTGCATTAGAGATGGACCGATATTGATTTTTTATAACCGATAACCATTACCGTTTATGTTCCTGATGACCGATACGCAGAACCGATATTTATTTATATTGTTGTTTTGCTTCTGTTTTTGACACAATTTCACTTCCTCCTTGCATACAAAACAAACTCTTATTTATACACCTTTAAATAGAGGGATCTGAAAGAGTGCTAAATAAATAAATAAATAAATAAATAAATAAATAAATAAATAAAGTGCACCGTTACTAAAGTGTCTTTAGTAACTTTCCAAGCTGTTTAAACTACATATCAAGTGTTTATGTAACATCATTAAAGCCGGTTATGACGGTCCTGAGTGCAATTCTCACTTTTCGGTGGATCCGGTATTAAAAAAACGATAACCAATGATGGACAAATGCTTAAATATCAGGAAACATATCGGGAAAACTGTCGATTTCCACTTGTGTCAACGGCTGAGTGAGCCATACGGGGTCGTGACCCTTAGTTTGGGACCTCAGGTGTACAGGAACCTAGGTTCTTACTTCACTTAATGGGTGTTTTTTCAGGCATCGCTCAAGCTTCATCCAGAAACTAATACTCATTAGTAATGAAATGCGTACACAGGAACAAAGCAAGGAGCAAAGGGAAGCATAGTGTACTGTGTGTGTGTGTGTGTGTGTGTGTGTGTGTGCGCGCACCATCTGGATGTCATCAGAGGTCTGCAGGTTGTGCTCACTGTCCTCCATAGTCATCTGGTGAGCATCCTGAGACTGAGGGATGTGGGCCATCTCTGCCTTACTCTTATACTCCAACATCAGGATGGCAGGGAACACTAGGATGCTCAGGATCACCTGACACACACACACACACACACAGAGTAGCGAGTTAAGACAGACAGACAGACAGAAAAACAAGAGTCAGACAGACAGAACGAGAGGCAGACAGAGAGCTGCACCTTGTACCAGGAGTTCTTGCGCATGTTGAGGCGGCCCATCCACATGTCAGACAGCAGCATCTGGGTACAGGTGTGAGCGACGAACGGGCGCAGACGTGACGACACGGCCAGCTTCAGACACGTCGAATTACTCCAGTTCTTCAGCTCGTAGGTCAGCAGCTTCATCGCCATCATCTCGTCCTGCCGAAAGGACTGCTCCAACAGGTCCACCGCCAGCTGGCCGAACTCACTGACACACACACACACACACACACACTTAGGAAACATTTGACTCTCAATACATAAATCAGGCAGCCTGAATCTGACTCACTGACTCACCAAGTGAATCTGACTCACTGAATCTGATCCACGGCAACTGAGTGTATGAGACTCATCAGAATCTAGAAGTGTACTCACTGGAATAAAGTGATCCGTGTTCATCGACTCTGACTCATTAGAATTGATTGTACCCCACTCACTTAACATCACAACCTGACTCCTATGAATTGAGAGAACTGGACTTACTGAATCGGTCTCATCAAAACCAACAAACTCTCTGAATCTGACTTACTAGAATCAAATGAATCATATCAACTTGTAGTGAATCACTCAGCTTTCTGTATTTCACTGAATCATTGTGATGGACTCTGACTCACTTGGAGTGACTCATCTCTCTGTATTTCACCGAATCACTGTGATTGACTCTGACTCACTTGGAGTGACTCATCTCTCTGTATTTCACCGAATCACCGTGATTGACTCTGACTCACTTGGAGTGACTCTCTCTGTATTTCACTGAATCACTGTGATTGACTCTGACTCACTTGGAGTGACTCTCTCTGTATTTCACTGAATCACTGTGATTGACTCTGACTCACTTGGAGTGACTCTCTCTGTATTTCACTGAATCACCGTGATTGACTCTGACTCACTTGGAGTGACTCTCTCTGTATTTCACTGAATCACCGTGATTGACTCTGACTCACTTGGAGTGACTCTCTCTGTATTTCACTGAATCACCGTGATTGACTCTGACTCACTTGGAGTGACTCTCTCTGTATTTCACTGAATCACTGTGATTGACTCTGACTCACTTGGAGTGACTCATCTCTCTGTATTTCACCGAATCACCGTGATTGACTCTGACTCACTTGGATTGACTCTCTCTGTATTTCACTGAATCCGCGTGATTGACTCTGACTCACTTGGAGTGACTCATCTCTCTGTATTTCACCGAATCACCGTGATTGACTCTGACTCACTTGGAGTGACTCTCTCTGTATTTCACTGAATCACCGTGATTGACTCTGACTCACTTGGAGTGACTCATCTCTCTGTATTTCACCGAATCACTGATTGACTCTGACTCACTTGGAGTGACTCATCTCTCTGTATTTCACCGAATCACTGTGATTGACTCTGACTCACTTGGAGTACTCTTTGAGCTCCTGTGACATGTCATCCACCACGTCGCTTTTTTTGGCCTCGTAGCTCATGGAGCGGCTAAGCTTGCAGGCAACGAGTGCCTTGGCCATGTTCTCCTCTCCGTGCTGCCAGAAGAACAGCGCCATCCTCTGCCTCTTCATCAGCACGGCCCACACTAGCAGCTCGTTAAACGGGTAGGAAAAGCGCCGAGTCTCAGGGTCATCGATGTCCACCACTTCCTCCTTACTACGCCTGTGCTGCACGTCACTGCTCGAATCCAACTGAGAGACAGACAGGAGGGCAGACAGACAGTTCGTGTGATGAAGTGAACTCTGCAGTGAACGGAGTAGCGATAAGGAGACACGGGGTCTCACTCTACCTTTGGTTTGTAAGGCTGAGCCGTCTTGATGAAGTGGTTGTGCCGGGTTTTCTCCTTCTTGTCAGCCTGTATACTGAAGGCCTCGTGATTTTTCCGCAGAGGAGGTGCGCTGGGTGGACCGCGGCCTGAGCGCTATGGAAACCACAAGCATCAGTTAGACTCGGCACGTTTCCTCTGATGAACGATATGACTCGCATGGCGCGAACATGAAGAGAACCTGGACGGTGGCGGTGTAGCACTGCCTTAACTAAACCTTACTTACAGAACCTAGACAGCTAGCGAGATCAAGGGCTGTGCAGTTACCCGGCTGTTGCCATGCAGGTTGTTGTAGATGATCCTGAAGCGCTTGCGTGTGTAGTTACAGCGGTATGTTCCACCCATCAGGTGCTCAATCACCAAGCCCACATCGATTAGAGTGATCTTGTAGTTCGGAGGGAGATTCCCCTGAAGAATGGAAATGTTAATGTTGTCATCTGGCGAAAATAAAAACACAAACAGCGTGCATGTGTGTAAAGCGTAGGGCGTGTACCTGCTTGACATCTCTGACGAGCTGCAGCAACGTGGGGTTCGCTGGTAACTGTTTCTGTAAGAACAGAGTAAAGGACACGCTGTGAAACAGGTCCGTTATGGTCTCAGGGAGTCTCGGCCGCGAGTCTCGGCAGGTGAGAGTTTTGGGCCCAGTGCTCAGCATCTTCGTGCTTAGAGTCTTGGTCTGGGACTCAAGATCAGTCTCAGGCTCATTTTTATGCTCCGTCTTGGTCTCAGAGACGTGACCCGTGTGTGTGTGTGTGTGTGTGTACGTGTGTGTGTGTGTATACCGTGTTGTAAAGCTCCTCCAGGCGTGAGATGGTGAGGAACCGGTGCATGCTCACACCATTCTCAATTAGCAGCTTCACAAAATCCACTCGGTCCATCACTAACGCATCCAGCATGGCCTGTTCCAAGGAATCTACCTACACACACACACACACACACACACAACACACACACACACACCGATTTGACCTCACTGATCTCTCGAAGTTTTGTGTGTTCAGTAAAAACAGAAATGTGACTCCTTATGGGTATAAATTTCCACTGGTTTTTATAAAGGTGACAGTTTAACTACACACACACACACACACACACACACACACACACACACTCACTAGTAGCTTTTGTCCGTAAACAAACACGCATTCTTCTTTGCGATGTCCACACGGTTCCACGCCAGTGTCAGCACGAGCTGGTCAAACGCAGACGCATCAGTGCCTGCATGAGACAACACACACACACACACACACACACACACACACACACACACACACACACACACACACACGTAAGAGTTGTTATTGTCAGTGTCAACACAAATTACTATAATGACCTAATTTCTTCTCGTTCTCCTTCCCCGAATCGCCAGCCCTCTCCCCTACTCATTTTAACGGTAAAGAAATAGCTTCATTATTAACTTGAACACGCGCGTCTCGACTCGAACACGACGCGGTGTAAATAAACCTTCTTATATGAAGCATAGATAAACGTCCGAGATCCTTTTATTATTATTACTTTATGGCGACGTTTCCTGATGCAGTGTCGCAATATATTGCTTCCCCCCGTATAAAAAAGTGAATATAGACCTATAACGATTACAGGAACTACAAGATGATGATGATAAAGAAATAAAGACAGAAAGGAAGCCAAGAAACACATGGCAGAGCACGGTTATACGTTAGGTCTTCTCTCTAGAGCCCCATTGGCAGAGCACGGTTATACGTTAGGTCTTCTCTCTAGAGCCCCATTCGTTACTCGATGGCACTACAGTATCTGTACATTGCCCAGTAAACTGCTGCAGTGGAGTAGATGTAGCTTCTTATACAGCACTTGTTCTGAATCCTTATTGGCTTAGCGCCTAAAGGAATATGGTGAAGATATATACTGCTTTTAACACAAACAATAATCATTTCCTAATATGGTAAACGTAATTGCGCAATACGTTTAAACTCCTTCGTTTATCGAGTATTATGCAAACGGTCACCTCGGTCCCCCAATATTAGTGAAGTGCTACAAAAATACGGACCGTATGACCTTCCTACGCTCTCAGTGCTCGGCCTCGTAATATTAGTAAAACGCGACAAAAAGAAGGACATTAAGGTCTACCTACAAATTTGGTGCTTGGCCCCCTTTAATCATTAAGTGCAGTAGTTCACTAAGCTAAGCTACAGGCTAAAGGTTTAAAACGGTGCGGGGGTAAAGATGTGGAACAGTTGGGATCAGAGAGGAAAGGCTGGTCTGGTGTGGACCGGGACCTTTGACTTTGTACTCTGCTGCTGGAGCTCAGCCAAGGTCAACACAGAACGTATGAAGAACAAAGAGCTGTTAGCTCTCTCTCCCCCTCTCTCTCTCTCCCTCTCCCCCTCTCTCTCTCTCTCTCACACACACACTCACACGTGTACCTTTAAGCAGAGCCTTCAGGATGGCCACATCGATTTCCTGATGTTCCTCTGAGCCCACATGAAACACCGTGATCTATCAAAACACACAAAATCAGTCAGACATCACATGCTTAGAGCGGTGAGTATGAAGTGTGTGTGTGTGTGTGTGTGTGTGTGTGTGTGTGTGTGTGTGTTACCAGCTCTTTGTTTTTCATACACTCCATGAGTGTCTGGAAGAGATGCACCGCATCACTGTGACTGAAGTTAAAGGTTTTTTTGATTGTCGCAATGATGTCCAGCTCAACACCATCTGGAAGACTACTGTAAGATCACACACACACACACACACACACACACACACACACTTCAGCGACCAGTCACTCTGTTCATAGAGGTACAACCAAACAAGTCCATCATGTCTGTAACAATTTCATCTCTGACGTGTGTGTGTGTGTGTGTGGCGAATGTATGTATTACCCATCATCCTCGGTTTGTTTATGGACAAAAGACAAAATGTCCGCCGCTCGTCCGGTTCCTTCACACACCACTACAGGGACAGGTGGGCTCTCCTGCAGATACTCCAACACGGTCAGGATCACGTTCGGCCCGCCTTCAAAGATCAGAGCTACGACTGGAACACCCTGCCCGATACCTACACACACACACACACACACACACACACACACACACACACACACACACACACACACACACGCTCAAAACTGTACTCCAACATACTAAACATATCTCCTCCCTGAAAACCTGAGACACTTGGGTGGAACAATGAAGTTATAACTAATTTACGGACACAGGAAATTTGGGACGTGTGTGTGTGTGTGTGTGTGTGTGTGTGTGTGTGGGCGTCATACGGGCGTGTATCCTCTGCAGGTTGATGTGTTTCTCTAGCTCCTTCCGCAGGTTGACCTCAGCGCCGTACTTTCCCACCGTGCCGTCGTCCACCAGGATGAAGTGAGAGTGCAGGTTATTTAACACATTCAGCTTACTGAGGGGGTTCAGGAGGGTCTGATAGGGAGCTACCACCTACACACACACACACACACACACACACACAGTAAATCAGACAAATTGTATTTCCAACACAGGAGCGTTTGTGTGTGTGTGTGTGTGTGCAAGTCCCTCACATCTCTCCCAATTAGATCATTACGGTTCTCGATCACCCCCCAGGGCGCGATGCCGATGGTGCAAATCTTCCGAGCAGAGCGGGACGAGTGCTCCTTCAGCGCATCTCCCACGTGCTTTGCCACACCTACACACACACACACACACACACACACACACACACAATTAACACCCTAAAACCCCTGCTCGAAAACATTACAGCCTGAAACACACATCATCACTGCAGCACTGTCTGACAGTTAATGTGTGTTTTTAGTCCACACAGAAATGACTACTGTTACAGGGCCGTGTGTGTGTGTGTGTGTGTGTGTGTGTGTGTGAGAGAGAGTGTGAGTGTGTCTTTGTGAGTGTGTACGAATAATAATAATGATGATATCCGTGGCCTTTGTAATTGATGCTCTGAACAGCGGTGATTAAGTGAGTGTGTAGGTGTGAGGTGGTATAATGTGTTTACATATCAACAAACAACCCACCTGTCTGTCTCTACACCCCGTCTATCTCAACCTACCTGTCTGTCTCTACACCCAGTCTATCTCAACCTACCTGTCTGTCTCTACACCCGTCTATCTCAACCTACCTGTCTGTCTCTACACCCCGTCTATCTCAACCCACCTGTCGGTCTCTACACCCCCGTCTATCTCAACCCACCTGTCTGTCTCTACACCCCGTCTATCTCAACCCACCTGTCTGTCTCTACACCCCCGTCTATCTCAACCCACCTGTCTGTCTCTACACCCCGTCTATCTCAACCTACCTGTCTGTCTCTACACCCCGTCTATCTCAACCCACCTGTCTGTCTCTACACCCCGTCTATCTCAACCCACCTGTCTGTCTCTACACCCCCGTCTATCTCAACCTACCTGTCTGTCTCTACACCCGTCTGTCTCTACACCCCCGTCTATCTCAACCTGTCTGTCTCTACACCCCGTCTATCTCAACCTACCTGTCTGTCTCTACACCCCCGTCTATCTCAACCCACCTGTCTGTCTCTACACCCCCGTCTATCTCAACCCACCCGTCTGTCTCTACACCCGTCTGTCTCTACACCCGTCTGTCTCTACACCCGTCTGTCTCTACACCCCGTCTGTCTCTACCCCCGTCTGTCTCTACACCCCCGTCTGTCTCAACCTGTCTGTCTCTACACCCATCTGTCCGTCTCGACATCCCTGTCTCTCTCAACCTGTCTGTCGGTCTCTTTCTCTCAGTTTACAAAAGGTACACATCTTTCCCACCCTGCAAGTGCATGTATTAATCTGTCTGTCTGTCTAGCTCTGTGTAGAATCCCCACTGAAAGTACTGGAACATCGAGGCCAGTTCATTTCTTCAGGAGGTGAGATGTTGATCAGTTGGGTGAAGGTCTGGTGATGGACTTGTCCAGTCCAAAACCTTCCACTTTTCCCCCTGATGAAGTCCTGTGTTGAGGTGGAAGTGTGTTCTGGATCGTTGTCTTGCTGTATGATGAAGTTCCTCCTGATCCATTTGGATGCATTTCTGTGTAAAATGTTCCTGTAGACTTCTGAATTCGTTCTGCTGCTACCATCATGAGTTCCATCATCAATAAAGATTAGTGAGAATGTTCCAGAAGCAGCCATGCAAGCCCAAGCCATGACACTACCTCCACCATGTTGCACACATGAGCTTGTATGTTCTGGATCATGAGCAGATCCTTTCTTTCTCCACACTTTGGCCTTTCCATCACTTTGGTAGAGGTTCCTCTTGGTTCCAGAACTTTTGTGGATCATCTCTGTATTTCTTTGTGCATTCCAGTCTGGATTTCTGATTCTTACTGGTGATGAGTGGTTTTCATCTTGTGGTACGGACTTTATATTTCTGCTCTCGAAGTCTTCTCTGAACGCTGGATAGTGAGACCTTCACCCTGCCCTGTGGAGGTTGTTGGTGAGGTCACTGACTGTTGTTTTTGGGGTTTTCTTCACAGCTCTCACAACGTTTCGGTCATCAGCTGCTGTAGTTTTCCTCGGCCGACCCGGTCAGTGTCTGTTCCTCAGTACACCAGCGGTTTCTCTCTTTTTCAGGACATTCCAGAGTGTTGTCTTCTCTATACACAATGTCTGTACAATGCCTCGGATTGATTTTCTCTCTTTTCACAGATTCAAAATGTCTTGCTTTTCTCCCAGAGACGGCTCTCTGAGCTTCATGTTGGTTTATCCTTTTTAACAACAAATGTAGTCTTCACAGGTGAAACCCAGGACTCAAACCAAGAGTAGATGTTCAGAGATAATTATTCTTTAAACAATCGATCTAACAGGACACACCTGGGCAGCACGAAATGGTCATGTGTGTGGGTTCAACAAAAGGTGCCATGTTCCAAGTTTCTGTCTATCTCTCTTTGGTGTGCGTGTGTGTGTGTGTGTGTGAGAGAGAGTCGTGCCTGTATTGACCCCCCCGGTGAGGATCCAGGCCCCCGTGGTGACGGCTGCTTTGATGAGACCTTTCCCCACCACCTGTTTGATGCGAGGATGCAGGTCGAAGTTCTGAATCCCTCCATGTACAGAGATGAGGATCTTTGGGAGCTCCATCTGCCACTCCTTCAACATCAACCTGAGGATGGCCTCGGGCCGAGAGTCGTAGGAGAGACGCACATACTGTACACACACACACACACACACATTACTGTAAACAACTTGCATCGATAGGAACACACCCTACCTTTACCGCTAGGATTCACACATTCAGTTTGCTTCACATAGCTACGCGAGTTTTGTGTGCGTGTGTGTGTGTGTGTGTACGTACCTTGGCTCTGCAGGAGTGCGATCCTCCCTGGAAGTTGATGATGCCATAGGCATCGGTAGGACTTTGCTCCGTGTGCTTCTCCACGCTCCATTCCTCCAGGTCTGCTCCCAACCTCGCCCCCAACCCCACCCCTGACCCCGCCCCCTGGCCCCGCCCCCTCACCCAGCTTCACATCTGAGTATTTCATCGCCAGACTCGCTGTGAATCCAGCGTGTTGCCGGACCAGCCGGCCACAGCAGCACCTACACACACACACACACACACACACAGGAAGAAAGACAGCAACTTTCAATACCTTTTCTATTACTCTGGCTGGAATTAGTGAAGACACACACACACACACACACACACACACACACACACAGTCACCTGACGAGCTGCTGGCAGATCTGACATCCTGGAAGGCATCTGCAGAGAACCAGAGATCAGATCAGACACATTTGACACTCGGACACCCCTAATGCATTTAAAGTTAAATGAGAATGAATTCTAACAGCAGCGCTGCAGACCGTATACGTACGTTTATTCACACACACTTCTATTTGGTAAGAATATACGCTGATCTTTTAGTAAAGCCCGTGTGTGACTATCTGCACAGATAAACCCTGAATAATGGAAGTTCTGTGGTGAGGGTTTGTTCACAGTCGAGTCTCTGAGGAAACCATTACCGTTACGCAACAAACAGGAAACGGTTTCCACCATTCAAACAGTAACTCAGGGCAGAGCCGGGGTAAATGACGGAAAATGTACACCCCCCTCCACCTCTCCACCCCCCGATCACTGAGTGATAAACTTAATGGCCAATCGGCTTCGGAAACACAGCAGTTAAAATACGAACCCTGTGTGTGTGTGTGTGTGTGTCTGTGTGTGTGTGTGTGTGCGCGCGTGCGCAAGAGTGAAATGCACCATATGCAGTGAATCCACCAATCAGGATACACATTTCAAACAGAGATGACTCTTTATCCTATTAGGATACAGCAAGAGTTCCTAAATCAGGCGAGTAAACATCACCACAGAATCAAAAGTCCAGGGCCCGATCCGGCTCCTCCGACGTGGGCGGAGTCAAACCGAAAGTCCAGGACCTGATCCGGCTCCTCCTACTTGGGCGGAGTCGAACCACAAGTCCAGGGGATTGAGACAACTTGTGTTTCAGGCTGGAGAAAGTATAGGATGCCAGAGTAAAGGAGGAGGTGGATCAAGTCCAGCTGAGAGTCGTATTTAAAGAAGTCTCCTGGCATGTTACGCTAGCGTAGGATACATTGCTCCGCCCATCTACTACAACGTGGATTTACACGTGTGAATAAAGTGTGTAAGCTACACATACGGTCCTAGATTATACATCTAAATAAATAAATAAATAATAAATCACTGAATATTCGCTATCCACGTGGGCCAATCAGCACACAGAATTCAGACCGAGGCGATTAGGGAACATTCCTGTTCATGTGTGAACCTGAGCGCAGGAATGCTGGTGTGTAAATCTGAAAATCCACCACCAACCCCCTCTGCGTGTGTGTGTGTGTGTGTACCTGTGTGGGTCCTTGGACACTGGCAGTATGTAGACACATTCCCTCTTGGTGAAAGTGCTCTCTATCCAGGATTTCTGGGACTGCAGGGGGACAAAATAAATCAAATAAATTCTCCATTACTGACTGAAGCCCATCTTTCCATGTGCACAAAGTATTGGCACCCCTCGGCCTGATACGCTGACGGACAGAACGCTCTGCGCACACGGCACATTGGTTTATTCTCAGTACAGCAGTGTAATGAAGAAAGAAAGAAAGAAAAAAAGAAAGAAGTAAAAGGATAAAAGAAGCTAAGGAAATAGAAATGGTGAAAGTAATTACACAAGATAAGGAATAAAAAGAAAGAAAATGGTGTAAATGAAAGGAAAGAAGACAAAAGAATAAGACTTTAAAAAGAGAAAGGTATGAAAAGGTAAAGGAAACGACACAAGAAAGGAAGAATAAATAAAGGAAAGAACGAGGGGAAATAAAGAATAAAAAAAGAAAAGACGACAAAAGCTAAGAAAAAAAAAGGAAAGAGACATGAAAGATAATTAAAATAAAGAAAATAAAGAAGAAACGAATGAAAATGACTTGAGAGAGAAAGACACGCGTGAGCCAATCAGAGCACAGATTTGATCCCACGGTGTGACATCACAGGTTCGGGTCGGTCCGGGTCTGTTCGGATCAGCTGTGTAACCCGGTACTGAGTGAATATCGTATCACACACGCTGCTGCAGGTGATCAGGGGCACATTCGGATTAGACCCGGCTCCACGGGACGTGTGTGTGTGTGTGAGAGAGTGTGTGTGTGCGAGAGAGTGTGTGTGTGTGTGAGAGAGAGAGGTGTCGAACTCTAGTCAGAGACGGATTTACACACTGAAGAATTTTAATTAAATTTCAGCGGCGCCCCAAACCACAGTGTGTGTCAAAGTTAAAATAAATAAAACCCTGAGTAAGTAAGGCTTCAACACACACACACACACACACACACACACACACACACACAGAGCAAGAGAACAAAAAAGAAAGAAAAAGAAGAATGGAAACATAGCAAAGGAAAATGAGAAAGAAAGAATATAAGGACAGAAAGAAATGAGGAAAAAGAAAAAGAGAAAAAGAGAATGAAACAGAATCATAAAAGAATGAAGAGAACGAATGATGGAGAGATGGAATAAGAGGACAGAGGGAAATTAAAACAAAAAGAAAAATGTAAAGGTTTTAAAATGCAATAAATAAAAAGAGTGAGTAATAGTAGAAGCATGTCTCTCATCACCCTCGTTATCTATCAACATACATGAATATGCTAATTAGGACACGCCTCACATCCTCCCACCTTCGCCAACAGTCGAACACCAGTAACATTAGCGAGGCTGTTAGCTAGAACGCTAACTCACATTAGCAGGATCTGAGTCTCGTTTACATCCAACGTTACCATGACAACCACTAACGTCCTGCAGCTAATAGAACATTTCAGGTGATAATTTGCATCCATCAAGCCGGTTCAGTGACATCACAACCTGTCACACACAGCCCCGCCCACAAATCAGTCTCCAAACACTACATACAACACTGATCAGTTTCTGAGTGAAACACACGGCTGTACCTCCTTCACATCATCCTCATCTTCATCTCTCTGCTGCAGCACCTTGTAGAGGAACATGATCTCTCTCTCTCTCTCTCTCTCTCACACACACACACACCCTCTCTCTCACACACACACACCCTCTCTCTCACACACACACACACACCCTCTCTCCAGAAGAGATAAGAGCACTACACAGGTCCTTCTGTGTATGGAGAGCTCTGCTGAACCGTCCTCCTGAGAGTGCGAGTCTCACTGTTAAAGGCCAAATGATCTCTCGCCCTCACTCACCCTCTCTCCCTCACTTCCTGTCTTTCTCTCTTTCTTTCCCCCCATACAGTTAATGAGTAAGAGGACAGGAAGACAAATCCTGGCTCAGGACACAGGGAAAGTAAGAGAGAAATCCATCACTGGGTTTCTATGAACACAGACGTGAATGCAGTGGTGAGTCTCCACACACACACACACACACACACACACACACACTCACACTCACACTCACACACTCACACACTCACACACTCACACACTCACACACACACACTCACACACGTTCTTTTCCAGCGGTTCCAAAATCATCAGGACGCAAAGTTCAGGTCTCTCACTACGACTCACCCCATAAAACTCCAGGAGAGCTGCCAATGCTAGTCACTTTAGACGTCATGACGACATGCTAGCTAGCTCCAGCTAGTTTCTGTTTCAGATTTCCAATTGCCTAGCAACAGAGTTTTCTCCATGATAGCCATTTATATAGTAAAACCAAGTGTTTGCCTTCCAAGATCAAAATGATAAAGTCGACATATTAACTCCACCAATAACCTCCCTGAGAGAGAAAAGGGGGCGTGGCTTTGAGTCCTGATATGAAATGTGTTCAGGTAGAGTGAAGGAATCGTTCTTAATTCATCAGAGTAGTTTTAGGCAGAATCTGGTAACCAACTATCTGCTCTCAGATCCTCATTCAGAACCCGACCCCCAGCCCGTCCGACAGAACCCGACCCCTATTCTGTCTGTTAGAACCCGACCCCTATTCTGTCTGTTAGAACCCGACCCCTATTCTGTCCGTTAGAACCCGACCCTTATTCTGTCCGTTAGAACCCGACCCCTATTCTGTCTGTTAGAACCCGACCCTTATTCTGTCCGTTAGAACCCGACCCCTATTCTGTCTGTTAGAACCCGACCCCTATTCTGTCTGTTAGAACCCGACCCCTATTCTGTCTGTTAGAACCCGACCCTTATTCTGTCCGTTAGAACCCGACCCCTATTCTGTCTGTTAGAACCCGACCCCTATTCTGTCAGTTAGTACCCGAGCCCTATTCTGTCCGTTAGAACCCGACCCTTATTCTGTCCGTTAGAACCCGAGCCCCAGCCTGTCTGTTAGAACCGGAGCCCCAGCCTGTCCGATAGAGTCCGACCCCTATTCTGTCCGTTAGAACCCGACCCCTATTCTGTCCGTTAGAACCCGACCCCCAGCACATCCGACAGAACCCGACCCTATTCTGTCCTTTAGAACCCGACCCTTATTCTGTCGTTTAGAACCCTAACCCAGCCCCTTCTTTGGACCTAGGGCCCTATACCTTCCTGGGTGTGTGTTCCTTCAGAACTCAATCCTTAGGCCCCTACTTCAGGACTTGCCTCTTCAGCTCCTTCTTCAGAAGGCAACCTCCCCAAACACCTACTTCAGAACTCATCTTCTGCCCTTAGCTCTCGTGGAGAACAGAATAAACGTGCAGTGTACGCGTGAACGGCCTCAGTCCCTCAGTAGTGCCCTACATCGTCTCCACAAACACACACCTCTCCGACAGACAGATGATTACACGAACGTTACACCGTGCTGGTCAAAGTCCGTCCGGCGGTTTTTGCGAAACCGACACTTGTTAAAACATCACCGTTAGTTTCCTATGAAGCGTTCAAACATCTTTAACGTGTAACAAATGAAGCAGATTCCCACGCTTTCACACGCTGTAATATATCACTCATCTACAGTCTAAAGGTTTAAACGTGGTTATTTATACACACACACACACACACACACACACACACACACACACACACACACCGTCACGATGTTCAGATAATAAAAGAGTTCCCTACAGTAGGTAGGCAGCATGTTTGGGCAGCACTTGCTCCCTAGTGCCAACTCCAGAACTCACGACAGGCCACAAGCTTCAGAATCACTAAAGCTGCAATCTGATTGGCTGGAAGACAAAGTTTTGACCAAGGTGACAATCTGTTCGTAGCAGGACTCGTAACAAGAAAGTAACCGGACTGGCGACATCAAAAAGCCAGGTCAGAGGCGAGATAACGTGATTGGTCGATTGCGATGTCAAACAGCCACTTTATGAGAACGTGGGCGTGGCTTAGACACATTTAGTGAGCAGTGTACCAGACGTCTGTCCTGAGAGACCAGCGTGTCAGTAACGAAGGATACAATCCTGTTCGTTCTTTACAGTAGACTCTCTAGACAGGGAACATTCACAAGGCAGAGTTCTCCCGGAGCGTGTCCTGCAGCGTGAAGATTAGCGGAGACTTGTGACACTGTGGAGAAAAACGTCTGTGCCCAGGTCTCTCTCACACACACACACATATATATATATATATATATATATATATATATATATATATATATATATATATATATATATATATATATATATATACAACACACACACTTAGTCAGCAGTGTGTAAAGCCCGTAATCAGACAGGATTATATTTATGTTTATGTTTACGGCAACTCCCACGTTAATGCCATGCTGCAGGCTTACAGTCAGCTGTGATGTCATAAGATTGATGATGTCACTCCAAGTGTGTGTGTGTGTGTGTGTGTGTATTTATAAAGAAAGAGACCGAAAGAGCACTATCGAACATTTTTACACTCCATTTTCTACACCATACCCATTCATCCGGATCCATTTCTCCTGAGCGACTGAGGAGTAATTTTTGTGCGTTGAGAATAAAATTCAAAATGGCTTCACGTTCAGCGAGTTGAGCCTACGACAAGAGAGAGAGAGAAAAAAAAAAAAAAAAAATACCTATGTTCTGCATCACCTCATCACATATACTCACAACACGCCCACCCACACACAAAAAAAAAAAAAAAAACACTGTTGTTTATTTGTGTCTTGTTTAAATCCCCCACCACCGACATGCAGGCTCAACCTTTCTCTTTATAATTCGTGCACACACAAATAAATAAATAAATAAAAATACAACACAAGCAGTGCTGCTATTTCTGCTTTCCTCTATAGTAACTCATTTAAAGCAATATTAACGTTTGATCTTTTTCGCATTTCTAAAAAAATATTAAATACTTCCATTTTTTGAACAGGATTATTAATAAAACTGTTTTAAGGAATGAACCTCCTGTTTATTCAGCATCATTTTGAGCTTTAATCACGTCAAAGTAAAAATCCAAACAAAAAGGTCTTTAAAAACTTCCGATTCTAAAACTCCATCCAGACTCACCGTCATGACCAGACATTACTGAACTAAACGTAGACGGTTTCACTACAGGGCCGTTATCATCAGCGTTCTTGTTCTTATTAAGGTTCACCTCGGGACGAGCGGCGAGACAAACATCACAGCGTGATCTCTACGAAACGCGATAGAGAGGTTTACTCAGAAAACGGCAGAAACACGGTTTTAAAAAACGAATAAAGTCAAATATGATCAATGTATTTGTTGTAAATCTAAAAATGATTTCTATAAAGAAAGACACAAGATTTCCGATTTTAAATATTCGAACACTAACGTCATCTCCTTCGAATCAGTTTGTAATTAGGTTTAAAAAAAAAAGATTTCTTTTTTTTTTTTTTATTTAATTTTCTAAAATCAGAAGATCCCCAATACGTGAGAAGCCATCGGATAAATCATTTATTTTAAACACACAATCGCCTCGCACTAATGTAGGAACTATACACCTATAAAATATTTACGCAGAGATGATCAACTCGACGGTGTGTTCACAGAGCTGTGAAACGTTCCTGATGAAGACCATCCAGCAGCTGAGAGAGAGGTGATGATCCTTGGTATTAACCCCGAGTTACACTGCTTCAGGAGATCAGGGAGATGCAGCGGGGCTTTAAGACTGAAGAACTCAGGTGGAACGAGCTCTGACTGAGGTCCTGCTCTCCCAGAGCTTCATTCACAACACGCTGAAGATGATATACGATTACAACCTGATTAACTGCAACCGCACACCTCCACCACAACAACAACAACAACAACGACGACGACGACGTGCCAGTGAGGAAAGAACAAAACAAACACCTGTGTGTGTTTCGAACACGTCACGTGACCCTGTCGTACACTCGGTAAAACTCACAGCGGCAGATGAGAGAGAACCAGCGCAGTGGATTTCTATCCTGGGTTTCTGACCGTCACAACTGCGGAGGAAATGGAGTCCCGACATGGGAGTGGAACACACACACACACACACACACACACACACACACACACACACACACACACCGGGGTTTAATCAGAAACGTCATCGTCGTCTCTCTGATTACAGTGTAGGGACGGCCACTACGTGCACAAGTACGTTTATAAATCAGTATAAACTGACTGATGAAGATGAAGATAAAATAGTGACATGGTGATAAATTGTGAAAACACACTTTTCTTTTTGAAAGAATAGTAAATATAAACAAATGAGGATCTTTTCCAATCATTATAAACGGACTGATGAATATAACGATCAATACACTGAAACACATTCTACTTTTCAGTCCTACAGATTCACTGTTTTTTTTTATCAACGAATCTTTTAAAAAAATTATTAGATTATATATTTATAATAAAAAGAAAACAAGGCTTAATCTACTTGAATAAATTCTCCAAAAAAGGACAGCACTGTGTAACGCCCCCTGTAGATCATATAAGTGTATAAAACACATAATGTCATAAATGTATAATGTAAACAAATCTCGAAATCTTTCCTGTTGAGTTTTTCCCCTTTTTCAATTCTTTTCAGGTTTAAACTTCTACGTCTCGGTCCTCAGATGCGTCCTGACACTTCACCACCGTTCATGTGAAAAGAAAGAAACGTAACGGAGCTATTCAGACTTTAGAGGAGTCAGAGGAGACGTGGTGTTAAACGTTCTGGTTTCTGAACGTTCCTGTACGTCAGGCTTCATGAACACGCCTGTGAGAACCAAGGGATGAAATAGTTGAAGGTACATCTCAGTCTCATCGAGACCTTTAGTGAAGATCCTCATCCTCAGAGCCGGACTGTAGCGACTGATACACACCTCTCACGTCACGGTCTACACGACTGAACGTTCACTTAGCACAACATCTCTGACAGTGTTTACTCAAACACACAGAACAGCTGTGAGGAGAAACACACACACACACACACACACACACACCCCTTCATCAGCTTAAAACTGAGAACCTGAATCCTGACAGGACATGCTCTCAGAGAGAGAGAGAGAGAGAGAGAGAGAAGAAGAAGAAGAAGAGAAAGGTGGGGCTAACACCGCTAGCTTTAATCACTTTAGCTTCAGGCTAACTGACATCTGTGACTGACATTCAGCTGCGTTTCAGAAGCGCGAGCCGACAGTGAGAGACAGACAGGAGTGTGTGTGAGAGAGAGAGAGAGACAGCAGAGTGAGAGAGAGACAGACAGGGTGTGTGTGTGTGTGTGTGTGAGAGAGAGACAGCAGAGTGAGAGAGAGAGACAGACAGGAGTGTGTGTGTGTGTGTGTGTGAGAGGAGGACAGCAGAGTGTGAGAGACAGGAGGTGGTGGTGTGTAGAGAGACAGGAGAGTGAGTGAGAGACCGGAGAAGGAGCGAGAGAGAGATAGAGTGAGTGAGTGAGAGAGAGAGAGACAGGAGTGAGTGAGAGAGAGAGAGAGACAGGAGAGAGAGAGAGAGACAGGAGAGTGGTGAGAGAGACAGGAGGTGAGTGAGAGAGCAGGTGAGTGAGAGAGACAGGAGGTGGTGGAGAGACAGGAGAGTGAGTGAGAGGACAGGAGAGTGAGTGAGAGATGTGAGAGAGAGACAGGAGTGGTGGAGTGAGACAGGAGAGTGAGTGAGTGAGGGAGACAGGAGAGTGAGTGAGAGACCGGAGAAGAGAGAGAGAGAGAGAGACAGGAGAGTGAGAGAGAGACCGGAGAAGGAAAGAGAGTGAGACAGGAGAGTGAGTGAGAGAGACAGGAGAGTAAGAGACAGGAGAGAGAGAGAGAGAGAGAGAGATCCACATAAGCGCGCGAGGTGAATATTTTCCTACTGGCGCGAGACACTGTTCTAACTCTACATTCAGATAGACAGAGTGTGTGTGTGTGTGTGTGTGTGTGTGTGTGTGTGTGCGCGCGTATCTGTCGGTTACCGAAACCGTTTGTGGTAAAATCTGAACCGAAGCTGTGTGTGTGTGTGTGTGTGTGTGTGTGTGTGTGTGTGTGTTGTATACCCCGGTAGCATACAGGCGGCTAAATCGATGTTTCTTTATAAATAAATAAATATATATATACATATATATATGACACGCTATGCTAAGCTAATGTCAGTCCGCGTGAAGCTCGGAGTCGGGAACAGGGAAGAGAAAACAAAGCCCGGAGCCCCGGGACGTACCATTCTCTTCACCGTGCGGACTGAGGCGGAGGAGTTGCGCGGCTTTCAGCCATCTATCGGCGGCGCTGCGGGAGAGCGCGCTGAGGGAAGCCCGGCGGGAGCAGCGTTTCTCCGGTGTCTCCGCTCCAGCAGCAGCAGCGGAAGGTGGTTCTCTCATAATGCTGCGACTCCCCCGACTGACGCGCTCGCGCCTGCGTGACGACGCAGCTGAGTCAGCGCCCCCCGTCACGTGGTCTGGATCACGTGACAGAACGAGGCGGGACGTGACCGAGGGGGGGTGGGCGGGGCGTCTGTACGAGTGCCCCGCCCTCTTTCCCTTTTCCATTCCAGACCACAGTGCGGTGTCAGAGCACTGTTTATTATTTTACCTTTTCAGTGAATGCTAGTATCTGCAAAATAGTTACATTGAAATATTTTAGAAATGCATGAAGATATGTACAAGCATAGAATTTATGTATATACACATCTTAAATATATATATTTTATATTTCAGAAATCTTTTATTCATTATTTATGGATGTTGTTTTTAAACACACAGTGAAGTTTATATATCTATTAAATACTGTAAAGAACTACACAACTAACATACCGTACAGTAATACCTATAAGGAACTATACTGCAGAAAATATTTTTGAAAGTAAAAAACAGGATTTACTATAAAGAATTATACTATAAAAATGACATGATAGTAAAGACTATAAAGATCTATACTATTAAAATGACTATACAGTCGTTTTTTCTTGATTATGTTGGAAAAGATTGTTGCACTGAAATAGTTTATTAATATATTCATGAACATCAAATTTCTGTACATTTTTAACGATACAAGTCTATCAAACATTTTCATAAATATTTTATTCATTAATTTGTAGATTTAAATATATATATACACACACAATAGGAGAATATCATGGCTTTTTAAATAAGCACATTATTTTTAAAAAATAATAATTAATAAAAAATATCTTAAAAATTTATTCAAAATCATTTAGGAAATTATAGATATAAATATTTAATCCAATGCCATAATGTATCGTGAAACAACCATTTTTAAAAGTAAACATTCATTTGTGATATTTAATAAGCTGGGATTTTTAAATCGTTTATGAAGCATATTCTAATCATTTTAAGATAGATATTTATAACTATTAAACAAAAGTCTATATTCAAGATTTATTCATTATGAAGTTATAAGTAATGAACTACGATTTGTTCAACTTAAATGCAACACCACATCGTGTCATTAAACAGTAATATTTAATAAACTGGAGTTTGAAAATGATTTCTAAAAACATATTGTAATCATAGAACACTGTATTGTTGATCCTGATCCGTTTCCTTCGGGTTCTCCAGTTTCCTTCCAGGAGTCATTTGGTTTCGATTTTGTAGCAGAACATCATAAATCAAATCTGAACCACCACTTACACAGTGCTGAAGCGCCCCCTGCTGGTCGAGGCTAGTGTAAAACAAAATCGATTTCATGGCCATAAAGAGGGAAAATAAAAAAAACCCACCAACCTGAAATACTCCTCAGGTAATGTTTACCTTCGATCTAATTATCTGGTTTTCAGGTGTGGAAAAACTAAATGTAAACTCCTTTCATTTAATGCTTCTGGACTGTGATTGGTCAGAAGGTGGTGATGAGTTCTGGACTGTGATTGGTCAGAAGGTGGTGATGAGTTCTGGACTGTGATTGGTCAGAAGGTGGTGATGAGTTCTGGACTGTGATTGGTCAGAAGGTGGTGAGTTCTGGACTGTGATTGGTCAGAAGGTGGTGATGAGTTCTGGACTGTGATTGGTCAGAAGGTGGTGATGAGTTCTGGACTGTGATTGGTCAGAAGGTGGTGATTAGTTCTCTATAAATGCAGCTCTGACAGTAGCGCAGGTTTAGATTAATAATAATGTTCTCGTTCTGATACGTTATAGTTTCTATAGTAACGGCTCATTCACAGGGACAGATTCACATAAACGGGTTAAAACTGTGTGTAATCGTTGCTCTGTAAGGAGAAATGTCTTTATGTAATGCGTATGGAAGGACTCTCCAGTGTCAGTGCTGTATAACTGTCAGAGGGAAAGCTGGAACTTTAACTTTTCCCAAATCTTCAGCGCAGAGGAGTTTACACTTCTTTACTGTTGAGGGAATAAAGAGAGAGAATAAAGAGAGAGAATAAAGAGAGAGAATAGAGAGAGAGAAAATAGAGAGAGAGAGAATAGAGAGAATAAAGAGAGAGAGAATAGAGAGAGAATAAAGAGAGAGAGAGAATAGAGAGAGAATAAAGAGAGAGAGAGAGAATAGAGAGAGAGAGGGAGAATAGAGAGAGAATAAAGAGAGAGGGAGAGTAGACAGGGAATAAAGAGAGAGAGAGAGAAAATAGAGAGAGAGAATAAAGAGAATAGAGAGAGAATAGAGAGAGAGAATAGAGAGAATAGAGAGAGAGGGAATAGAGAGAATAGAGAGAGAGGGAATAGAGAGAATAAAGAGAGGGAATAGAGAGAATAGAGAGAGAAATAGAGAGAATAGAGAGGGATAGAGAATAGAGAGAATAGAGAGGGAATAGAGAGAGAGAGAATAGAGAGAATAGAGAGAGAGGGAATAGAGAGAATAGAGAGAGAGGGAATAGAGAGAATAGAGAGAGAGAGAATAGAGAGAGAGAGGGAATAGAGAGAGGGATGGTGAGGGAACGAGTGTTTATAGCTGCTATAACGTAAGTGACGACAGGAACTCACCTGCTTCAGGAACGAGTTGTACGATAAAAGTACACTACGTTATATTTTAATAAGTAAAAACTGCAATCGTTTGCAAACTGCTGTTATACGAGGAATAAAACACATGGGGGCGTGCTGCTCTAGGATGTTACTATGGTAACAGTCACTCTGCTACGTCACACCTCCCCAGAGTTGATTATTTTCCTATAACAGCATGAGAGTGTTTCCTCCGGATTTCACACACAGGTTAAACACAGTAAATATTTCAACAACTTCAGTGTCAGTCAGCAGTTTTATTATTTTTTTTACAACATGTTCAAAAGTTTACACCCCCTCTTTACATGCTTCGCCTGAATTTGTGCTTCACGGAGGTGTTTAGTCGTCCAAACCTCCGAGCGGTGGAGTTGAGTCAGTATAAATCAGGAAATAAAACCGCTCAGACAGTAAAAGTAAGAATTCAGACAGTACTGTGCTTTAATCTGTAAAACAGCCTCATTATATCGCGAATTAAACGTCACAGCAAACGCATCACTGGCATCAGCAGACATGCCGTCTTTCATTTAAGGCAGAAAAAGAACACATGAACTTGATTAAATACAGAAACACTGAAATCGTTATTTCTTGAATAAAAACCCACAGGCCCGGGTGTACACCTCACATCAACACGTGATCGTCTGGGGGTCACACATGGAGACGCTAGCATCTCCCAGTGCGGAGTGCTCACCTGTGGACACTACTCGCGTCTTATTGGCTGACGGTCTCTCAATTCTACCCAACGCTAGCTCACAGTCAGTGTGAGGGGGAAATGGACACACACGGATTTATTTCTTTCTTTCTTTAAAGCAGTAAAGGGGTTGAAACTGAAACAGAAACGTCCTCTGAAGCTGAGCAGGAGAACAAGGCGTGTAAACGTCTCCATGAGTTCCAGTTTACGTGAAGATGATCTGAGCAGAGCAGAAGGAAAGATAATGAACTCTACATGGCGCTGTAGCAGCTAAACCCATACAGTGAGAGCTTAGCTGCGACGCATTTTGAGGGAAATGTTGATGTTTTGGATCTTTCAGGTTCGTTTCTACGGTCGCCGTGTCTTTACGCCGTCTGTAAAACACTCTGATCACGTGTCGATGTGCGATGTGGGCGGAGCCTGAGGCAGTGATTAAGGCCTTTTTGAAAATAGATACTAAAGTTGTTTATTAAAGAGAGAGCGATAAGACCGTATTGGTCCTGATAAAGCCAATCACAGGGCTTAAAGTGCTCAGCACACACACTCGCACACACACACACTCGCCCACACACTCACTCGCCCACACACTCACTCGCCCACACACTCACTCGCCCACACACTCACTCGCGCACACACTCACTCGCGCACACACTCACTCGCGCACACACATGTCTAAATCCAGCCGATCAGCACTTCCTCACTGCACTGGAATATTCAGCGTCTCCATCTGAGAGAGAGAGAGAGAGCGAGCGAGAGAGAGAGAGAGCGAGAGAGAGAGAGAGAGAGAGTGAGGCGAGAGAGAGCGAGAGAGAGAGAGAGTGAGCGAGAGAGAGAGAGAGAGAGAGAGAGAGAGAGAGAGAGAGAGAGAGAGAGAGAGAGAGAGAGAGAGAGAGAGAGAGAGAGAGAGAGAGAGAGAGAGAGAACGAGCGAGAGAGAGAGAGAGAGAGAGAGCGAGAGAGAGAGAATAGTTAGTAATAAGTAATGAAATATAAATCTTTACAGTGTTCTTACTAGAACGTGGTCCGTGTTTAAGGCTCCGTCCCGAATATCAGAACACGAGACCTGGTTTTATTCTAATAAGAACACTTTCTCTGACACGCCCTTGTTCTCCGATCACATATCCAGGCTGTGTTTCATTCCTGTTTCTGATGCACCCTTGTTGATTAGGGCACTTTGAGGTGAAGACAGGAATAAAGCACTTACACACCTCTAACATTTATTTACACTCGGACACAGAGGCACACACAGTAGTGTTAGCGTTAGCGTCTCAAGCCACAATGGGTGAGATGAAAATATGTGTGTGTGTGTGTGTGTGTGTGTATGCGCCCGCATATGATGCGTGTTAGTTCTGAAACACACATCATGTTGCCACAGCGCACCCTAGAGCCCAGTTATCTGCTGCAGCGAGGGACGTTCTTGCTCCTGTAATGACTGACGCACACATATCCACATACACACACATACACACACACTCACATACACACACACACTCACACTCGAGGTGTAATTCAATGGCACTATTAGTATCCATATTCAGACTTAAACCTAAAGTGGGCGTGGCCTAGTCCTGACCTGAAGCCCAGCACTGTGGGCAGGTAAGACTGTGTGTAACCCCCTGAGCAGAACGGTGTGCAGCGTCAGCATGGCTCTGACGGTTCCTCAACCTCAGCTACATCTCTCCACTTCATAATCGCTCTCAACTACAAATGTTCACACAGTTCGTACCTGCCCCTGATATAATCTAACCTATTTAATTATCAGATAGACCGTGACCAGGCCGTGACTAATGATGAAGGAATAATGTTATAATCAGCACCGATAACCCATTACTGGAACTATCGGTTCATTATACAGCACAAGAGCGGCCTCTAGAGGAGAAATAAAAACCATCACTGACAAATTTTGTTGTGCAAGTTGAAGTATTTTTGATTCATTTTCGATTTGGAGCGTTACGTTTCGGTTGTACAGCTTTCATTTACTTTATTTACACAATAACGTTAACTTCACTGTTCACGTTACTGTTTATGATCATGCTCATGAACGTGGTCTTCGTTTGTCCCACAAGCTTCATGTCTGATCATATCTGATCTCGCTAGCACCCTCATCAAAGTAACCGCTTTTTTTTTTTCCCTCTTTTTTTTTTTTTTTTTTTGCTATGACCTACAAGATCCCACTGCTGGTAAACCTCTAATCTCAACCAGACGCCTTGTGAACCTTTCTGCATTCAGAATAACATGGTCTCAGTCAGTCACATCTCCAACACACACACCGGATCCAGCTCACTGACAGATCGCAGGGTCTACAAGTCTCTACATCTGCGTCTAACCTCAAGGAGGATATGCTTAGCTAATCGTAAGGGCGCCGAAACTTTTGAAACCAGCACTGTATGGTGTCTGAAGCGGGGACATGGTGGAGGTTTAATTACTCAGAGCAGCGAGGCTAAAGAAGCAAGAGCAGGGTTAGGAAGCTGATGTGATATGTGAGCAGAAGAGCAGCTCATAATGTGAGAGAGAAGCTGAAAAGTCCACACACACACACACACACACACACACACACACACACACACAGAGCATATGGAAGAGCAGCGAGTGGGGCTGAAGGGTAAAAGCCCACCTGGTATTAAAGGTTCCCTGGATGAGTCCAACACCTGATGGAGACCAAGTAATGAGAGAGTTTCACACAGTTGATCACACACACACACACACACACTCACAGAGTATACTCTCTTGCACAGGTCATGTGATCTGATTTTTTTAAGCAGCAACACTGCGATATTTGCAATCTGTCCTCGTCTGCTCTTCCTCAGAGTTCGGCCATTTTGGTATCCTGTCACTAACGGCCGGATACCGAAATGTCCGATCCTTATGTTACATTACTCACTAAGCCTACGTAAACCAGAAGCAGCGTGTTACTACGTGTAAATAAACATTACACAGTCCAAACCACACACCAATCAGACGTCCAATCAGAGGAGCTCACCTGGTACGTGGTTCCGGCCCAGAACTGTTTGAACTCTTTGCGCTTCCAGGCGAGCAGGCCGCTGGTGAGCAGAGTGAACGGGACCAAGTACAGCAGAGCTGGCTGACCCATCTTAGACAACAACATCACCACGAAGGTCAACACCAGACCCAGAGTGTACGCTGCGCGCGCAAACACACACACACACACACACGCGCACACACACACACACACATACACACACACACACAAATACAACAATTACAATTATATGTATGCATTGTACAATGAGTGTATTGTAACTTTAAACACGTGGGACTTGTATGTTGTATTATAGTTTTATTACCAACAGCACAAGACACGTAGTAGATTCTGTTCGAGCTGCCAGTCCAAACATCAAACCGGTGACAGT